>MJUT01002331.1:164896-177542 GCA_002080005.1 Gigantidas platifrons | reverse complement strand
GTTTTCTGAGAAATGTCAGAATATATCAATATAATGCTATGCTGCAGGTTAGAAAAGAAAACTCAACAATCGAATTTCAATAAGCAGTCGTTGTAATAAAGCTACTGTCATGTAGGCTAATTCTGACATTTCTGGAGCATTGATTCCTCATCCTTACCCTTACGACATATCAAATACAACATTATAGTATTTAGAAATAAGATTTTGCAATGATTTTATACGTTTACTGTGTATAATCGTCATGTTTGCGTAGTTTTTAGCTTTGTTAATAATATCGCCATCTGTATGCATGGGAAATAGAGTAGGGTTGGTTATGGTGGTGCTAAATGCCACTTTCAACAATATTTCAGCCATATCGTGGCGGTCAGTTTTATTGGTGGAGGAAACCGGAGTACCAGAAGAAAGCCACATCCCCAAGTCATTGTTAAAACTTTATCACATTATGCTGTATCGAATACACCTCGGCATGAGCGGGATTATATATAGATTCTCCTTCAGTTGCCCGTGGGTTACGATATTTCTCCACTCAAGAGAGTTACATTAAAAATTTTAACCACAAGCCTTAGGCGAGTGGCTAAATTTTTTAATTTAACTCTCGGGAGTGGAGAAATATCGTAACCCACATGGGCAACTGAAGGAGAATTTGTTTCTCCTATTATTTAACACGAACTTTATTTCAAAAGCCGTCAAACGAGTCAAACGAGTCAAATGCGGTGGATTACAGATTTTTCTACCACTGGTTCAGCGGGGTTAAAATGACGTCATAATGGGAGAAATGTGAAATACCCCTTTCTTAAGAAGATCCATTCATATGTATTATATTATGAATACGGTGTCTTTGTTGTAAAAGGTTTTCCGTTATCACGATATTACGGTAATTAAAGTTCTAAAAACTTTTACAAATACAGAAAAATCAACTAATCAATGTAATCTCCATGTCTTGATGACAAAGGAACGTTGCCATCCAAAACAGTGAAACTGATGATAGAGATATAATAAATATCGTCTCCTTTGTCGTACATTCAAGTTTAACAACCAACCCTTTAAAACGATAACTATTCATACAGCCACATCTCAACATCTAACACACTCAATATTCTTTTTATTATATTTTAACTAATGCAGTGGGAATTTCTTCCATCTTACATGGTTTCATTCACAACGGTTGAAACGTTCAGCGTACATTTCAGTGTGACTGTTCTCGGCAATAATCATATAGCCTTAATACCAGTAAAATTATTCATAGCAAAAAAAAAATCAAATATTGTTGTGTAATTTATTTGAAATCTGTATATAGGTCAGGCAGGCGCACAACTCGTCAGCTGTAATGAAGAACTAATCAAAAATGGAAATAATTTTGTTGATCAGATATTGCAGAGCTTCTGGTTCCTATCAGGAGTTCCTTGATAAATGATTGCTGCTAAAAAGGAAGCCACTGAACCGAGGGCTCCTGGTGGTTAAGTTGAAGTCATCACGTCGAAAGTCTTAGTTGTAGCCACCATTGATTGATTAAATTGATTAACCGCTACGTAAATCTGTGTCACAAATGACCAAGGATATGTTCCACTTGTCTTAAGCACTTCCTGGTCCTTTCAACATTCATGACCTTTCTCTGTGTTTATAACTAGAGTAACACGACAGGAGCCTCTAGTGCAATAGGAATTGCCTACCCTTCCGGAGAACCCGAGTTCACCCCCGGTGTTTAGTGGGGTTCGTGTTGCTCGATCTTTAGTTTTCTGTGTAGACTTTTGTAGATCGTTGCTTGTCCTTTTGTCCTTGTCCTTTTTCATTTGGGCATTGTGTTTGTCTGTCCCTATTCGATTTATAGATTCCGATTACTCCTTTGGTATCTTCAAATGTATCTTGAATAGATATTAACTGACTTGTTTCACTGTAAAATATATTATCCTGCAATTGTTACATTTGCCATGCAATAAAGGCTTGGATATACGACAAAAGTTTTTATTTCGTCTCTTATGCATTTCCTTTTACATAATTAATGTATCAAGCGAAAGGTAAAACAATTAGCACTATAGTCTGTATGAGAAAAAGGAAACAATTGAAATTGACTGGAACGACGTTTTTTTCTTTGTTGTCAGCAAAATTGTTGTATTAAACATTTTAATATTTATATAATAATGTGGTCTTGTCCAGGTGCGAAGGGGAGGATCATATGTCTCTCAGTCCTGGGTAATATTTTGGAATATTACCTGGACAAGACCACATTAATATCATTATTATACTGAGTGTCTAATTGTCCAGGTAATATGCCAAAATATTACCCAGGTAATATTCCAAAATATTACCCAGGTAATATGCCAAAATATTACAGTACCAAATATCACTACAGAAACTTACGCGAAGTATAATAAAGCATGGTACACACTATGAACATAACATAACCGATCATGGATGATTTTGGCTATCCTGTTTAGACCCTTAGTTTTAATACTCATAAATACATATAAATTATTTGGGTTTCCAACTTTTTGAATTTGAGCGTACTTGCTGAAGGTCATTCCAGAAACGCGTTGTGCGCACTAAATTAGATATCTTATTTATTTTTATTACTCGATAACATTATCTCACAATGGATAATTATATTGTGCTAGATACAATCCACGCTTTATTATATAGATATTGTCCGTATTCAACACGCAAGTTTAAAATATTATTGTTATTAAATTGTTACTTTTGTTGTGTATTTATCGTAAAGCAAATATACCCGTAGCATTTTATACATAAATTAGTTTTTTGACATTGACATGTTAATATTACTTTGATCTCTGAGTTTAAAAAGTAAGCCACCATGATTGTAAAGTTTCAGAAGAGATGGGGAAAATGCAAAAAAGGTATTATGTCACGGAAGATCTTACACAGTGCAACAGTACTCCATCAAAGCCTATAAATACTAGTATAGGATATCCGTCCTTCCAGTAAGAACAATTGCTCATAGACTTTATAGTCATGATCCAGAACGCGTTTATTTTGCTTTGTAGTGTCTTTTTCTGTGACATTTTGAGTATTCCAATTCAAATGTTATACCCGTTCGGAGCACAGTACGGTGACAGTGATTTAGGAAGGGGCGATGACTTGACATCTCCGGCAATACAGATCAGAATGTCGTTTCCCTTATTTAATAATAGTCATGACCATCTGTTCGTAAGTATAATATTTGGAATAGTAAACAAAGAATCTGTTTTAATTGGCTTTATGTGTATATCATGGAAATAAAGTTTAAACAGGGACAGTCAAGAATTCCATCAATATCAAAAATAGAACAACCACCTCTCACTTCAACTCTTAAACATGAACAAGACCACGCCAATATGTCCTTGGAAATCCAGCCGCTTGTTTTTGACAGGCACATTAATGTGGTTGTGTTAAACCGGTTAATGGGAACATAGCCCTCCCCTTTTGAAAACTGGATTTCAAAACGGAATAAGAATAACGTGCAATATATATAATTATAGCAGGACGGAAAGCAACAACGTATTGTATCTCGTTTAATATCGGTATAGATGTCCTAAAATGCACACAATCACTCATAAAATATTATATATTTAGAAATACGAAGTTTCCTTACCATCGCGAATTTAAACCGATTTTGCAAGTTTGAGAGTAGAATTTAGCTACAAGTAAAGAGTTGAAAGGTGTATTCCGATTGGATAATATTTCTTCATACAAAATGATAGCATGTTAAACAGAGTTTGTTTTCTGGGGAGAACAATCCATCTCACATCAATATCTACTAGTATACCTACATATACTTGAACATACTTTACATGTACTCAGGAGGGTTGTGTAAGTGAGTAATTGATGTAAGTGTTTGATGCTACAAAAGGAGTAATAAGAATTCACAAATCGAAGAAGAATAGACAAGACAATGACCACAATAAGATCAGATATTGCAGAGCTTCTGGTACCCATCGGGATTTCCTTGATAGAAGATTGCTGCCAAAAAGGAAGCCACTGAACCGAGGACTCCTAGTGGTTAAGTTGAAGTCATCACGTCGAAAGTTTTAGTTGTAGCCACCATTGCTTGATTAAGCGCTACGTAAATCTGTGTCACAAATGACCATGGCTAGTTTTAATTGTCTTGAATACTTCCCGGTCCTTTCATTATTCATGACTTATCTCCGTGTTTATAACTAGAGATACACGACAGGCGCCTCTATTGGAACAGGAACTGCCTACCCTTCCAAGAGAACCCGAGTTCACTCCGGGGTTCTAGTGGGTTTCGTGTTCCTTGATCTTTAATTTGCTTTGTAGTCTTTAGTAGATCGTTGCTTTTCCTTTTGTCCTTTTTCTTTTGTCCCTCTTCGATTTATAGATTCTGATTACCTCTTTGGTATTGTCAAACTTATCTTGAACAGATAGTAACTTATTTGTTTGAATGGAACATATATTATCTGGCAATTGTTAGGTTTGCTGTACAGTAAAGACATAGGTATACGACAAAAGTTTGGCTATTTTCGTCTTGTATGCAATTTCCTTTTACATGAGTAATGCATCTAGTGAAAGGTAAAGAAGGTAACAGCATAGTCTGCATGGACAGGGAGGAAACCATTGAAAACGACAGGAACTAGGATTGTTTCTGCATTGTTCAGTAAAATTGTTGTTTATGGACTTTTGAACATTGCACGACACACATAACAAACATATATTATCGATAAAACTACAATTTAATTGCACCCGTTGCAAAATAGGCCAGAAAAACTGTCTATATGTTTTAATATCTTCCGGTAATATGTATTTGTACGAACTTGACCTTAAATGAGATCTTTTCATTGGCTATAGTCGGCATTTTAACAGCCGATGTGTATACAGAAAATATGCTGTAGGATGGAAAAATCTTTTAAAAGCCGTAGTTATGAATGAAGTTATTTATAGCTACACATAAATCAATAAACACACAGCTTGACCTTAAATGACATCTTTTCATTGGCTATAGTCGGCATTTTTACAGCCGATGTGTGGGAAAATCTTTTAAAAGCCATAGTTATGAATGAAGTTATTAAAAAAATCAATAAACAAACAGATATCGGTCAACGCATTGGGTTTAGCACACAAAACAATACAATTTTATGCAATCAAGTTCGTACAAAAATATTATCAGCTTCGCTGTCACCGTACAATTGATTCACTACCTTTTAAATGTCAATATCACCCATTTTAAGGCTGATAATATAATAGATATTGCGTATTTAAGGAGTAGACTTACGTACGTGTAGCTTTTTAAAATATGTAATTTGTATCAAAACTATACTTCTCATCCCTCAGGGATAGGTACCATAGCCAATTTTGGCCCTTTGGTTTTATGGCTCCCAAATACTTCT
This sequence comes from Gigantidas platifrons, assembly GCA_002080005.1. Taxonomy (NCBI): domain Eukaryota; kingdom Metazoa; phylum Mollusca; class Bivalvia; order Mytilida; family Modiolidae; genus Gigantidas; species Gigantidas platifrons. Next base: position 172,203 of record MJUT01002331.1, on the reverse strand, counting down.
AAATTATTTGACTTTCCAATCTTTCCATTTGGAGCGTACCTAATGAAAGTTCTTCCAGAGGCACGTCGTATGCACTAAATTAGATATCGATGTTTTTATTACTATCAGACATTGAGTCGATGCCTCTGCTGATGAACTGTTAGCTCCAGAGGGTATTATCTGCCCAGTAGCACTGACAGAGACGATAATAAAGGATGGATTTTCATATAAAGCACTGCGTTGACTACTATTATACCTATTTTGTCCCAGTATTGTTAAAAATGCTGTTATAGTGACAACCGGAACCTTTTAACCGTAATGAAAGCGGGAGGTTTGGCGCCGTAAAATCTTATTCAACTCACCATTTCTCAGGGTCATTGCGGTTTTCCCAGTTTTCCGGTTGTTGACTGATTTTGTCTGTTTGTTTACTTATGAGTTTTGCCTTTCCCTTTGGAAAATTGCTCGGTGTTCGGTAATTTTATTATTACCCTTATGGTTTGTTTGATAAATTTATTATTGCAACTTGCAGTTTTTAAATATGTGATTTGTATCAAATGTAAGGTTCTCCTCTTTTAGGTATAGGTGACCATAGACGATTTTGTCTATCCTTTTTAGGCTTTTTCGGTTTTATTGCTCCCAAATAATTTTTCGAATCTTCCAATTTTTCGAATTTGAGCGTACCTGATGAGTGGTTATTGCAGAAACGTGTTGTGCGCACTAAATTAGATATCTACGTTTTATGGTATGTTTATGAGGTAAGTGTATTATTAATATACCATGGATTCATATTAAATGTTCTGTCAGCGGTGGGAAAAGTGACAAGATTGCCTCGCTACAATGGATGATTATGTTATCTTAGATACAGTTCAGGCTTTATTTCATAGATATTGTCCATATACAAAGCACAAGTTTAATATATTATTGTTATTAATTTGTTACACTTTTTGTGTATTTATCGTAAAGCAAACATACCCGTAGTATATTAATACAAAAATTACTTTTTTAACATTGACATGTTACTATTACTTTTATCCTGGAGCTTAAAAAGTAAGCCACCATGATTGTATAGTTTCAGTAGGCTCAGAGGGGATGGGGCAAAATGTTAAAAAAAAAAAGTATTGTTATCTCGCGGAAGACTTTTAAAAAGAGCAACAGTACTATACCGAAGCCTATAAATACTAGTATAGGACATCCGTGTTTCCAGTAGGGTCCATTGCTAATATACTTGATAGACATGATTTAAGATTTTCGTCTTTCCAGTTGGAACAATTGCTCATAGACCTTATAGTCATGATTCAGAACACGTTTATTTTGCTTTGTAGCGTCTTATTCTGTGATATTTTAAGTATTCCAATTCAATTGTTATACCCGTTCGGAGCACAGTACGGTGACAGTGATTTAGGAAAGGGCGATGAGATGACATCTTCGGCATTACAGATCAGTATGTCGTTTCCCTTTTTCAATAATAGTCACGACTATCTTTTCGTAAGTATGATATTTGAAATAGTTTAAAAAAAAAGAAAAAAAAGCTGTTTCAATTGGCTATATATCATGGGGGCAAAGATTAAACAGTGATGGTAAACAATTTCACCAGTATCGACAAAACAACCAACCACCTGTCACCTTAAATCATTGGACACAAGCAAAGACTACGACATATTACGTTTGTAATAAACGTTAGAGAATACCGAAAGGGGCAATCAAAAATGGAAACTGGAGAAACTGGAAACATAGGGTACACAAGACGACGAAAAACACAATACAATATGTGTTGGACACCACTATGCGCAAAAAAACACAAATAACGCAAACAAGACATGAGCCCTCCTACAAAAGGTTGGAGGTAAAGACGAACCGAACATAGTTTTTAACCAGGAATCGTAGCGAACATCACAACACGGAACTAAGACCGTAAAGACACACAATAGGATAACACAAAAAAACTAAAAAGGTGAACAACACGGACCTCATTAAAAAAACCGGGGGTGAACTCAGATGCTCGCGAACTGTAAGCAGTTCCCGCTTCTTATAAGACACCCGCACTGAAATCCGTATTCTTGTTTATTTCTCTGCCATGACGTATATTATGAATGCCGTTATATTTTTGACACTATACACATCGTTTCTTTGTTAAATGATTTCATTCGCATTGCATAGATTGCATTTGTGACATGCATTATTTTAGGTAAGCTCTAATGGGGATATGACCTTTTTGGCCCCTTATGCAAGCTTCACTCCACAACCTTTCCCGTATCAACAAAACTTGAGAATCATTGCTGCATACTGGTGTGATGTCGATACCACATATGGTGGAGCAATTTGGTTTCGGGAATCGAAAGATTTGGCATTGCTACGCAGAGCAACAACAGAAATACGAACTGTTTTCCCCCAACAAAAGCGGTTTAATGCTGCCTGGATTTTTATCACTACATGGCATGAGGTGAAATTTTTCGGAGCTGATCAATTCGGAAGTTCTAATGTAAGGTTGCATAGTTATAATATCATGATTTACTAATGAGTTACACAATACATCACATTTTGCATTATGAAAAACGAGTTGTAATACCACCATCTTTTTTATGATCATTAAATTTCAGTACCTAGATTCCTATCGCATTGCGTAGTTAATTTGTATATGTTTGCAGTGGGTCTTTTCCAAAATATCTAACGTATTCTTGCCAGTATGTTATGGAAACAGCAGCTAACATGTGTCGCCCCTCTACTCATTTTACCAGATTATGTAGGTGCTACAGTAGGGCAACACATAATTGTATCAACGATTAGTAAACTTGTTTTCTGCTGTTTACTATTTGCTTCTTCAAATTATTATCACATCGGTGGTGTAATTATCAGCCTGTAGTACTGTAGATAGTTGGTCAGGGCCCCAGTATGGTCAAACTAAAGACGGTAAAACTGATATTCCCGGCTTCTCCGCTAAGCAAGTAGCTTTAATGAGTAAGAGCAAATGTTGATTGGCTTGGAGTCAGGATAATTCGTTGGCGTGGAGCGACATGTCTACCCATGGACTGTTGTTTCAGTGAGATATCACTAGAAAGATTCAATTAAACATGTTGGTCTAGTACAAAGAGGACATCAGCATCATTTCATTGAATGTGTCTTGTTCTCGCCATGATATGGCTAAATAATTGTTCATTAGGCGTTAAACAACAATCATTCACTCAATCAACCTATGCTGATTATTGCTTGTCTCTGTTACAGCGATGCACGTTCCAGTGTGTGTTAGATACTGGTGGTATATCCTATGCTGATTATTGCTTGTCTCTGTTACAGCGATGTACGTTCCAGTGTGTGTTAGTTACTGATGGTACATTTGCATTCGTCATGTTCATATATAATAAGATTGAATGGACAAGTGGCACAACAAATGGTGGAATTAGTAAAACAGGGCGTGGTGGAATACCTGCACAGGTAAGCAAAAATACAGGGGGTGAATGTACGTCATAATTGGAAGCCATTTTGTGCCGCTTGAAGATAAATTTTTACTTATAGCATTAGTTATTGTAAGGATAACATTAAATGCCCCTAAATGTCTGCTAAACAATGGCGTGTCCATCGTTCAAAAACGTCTTGTCAAACTCTCAAACACTTTGACAAAGTTTTCGCAAGAGGCGGAAATAACATTGTCGAAGTGTTTGAGAGTTTAAAAACAAGTTTTGAACGATGAACACATCGTTGTTTAGCAGACATTTAGTGGCATTTGACGCACTATCAAAATTAATGCTATCCTTACAATAACTAATGCTATAGGTAAAAACTTACATTCAAGCGGCACAAAATGGCTTCCAATTATGACGTATATTCACCCTTTGAAATACACGGAAATCATAACATAATACTTGGATCAACTTATCATCTGTGCGTTTATACTCAAGTACTTCCTTATTAGATAAATAACAACCTTGTTTTATATCCTACAGACGATTGGATAGAGGTTTAACAGGAGGAAGTAATTTCTACAGAAACAAAACAACAGATGCCGTTATGATGATTTTAATCCACATTGATACGATGTCAAATACAATACATGATAAATGATCATAAATAGGATCCTATAAAATCAATCAGATCTAAAAAATAAACGTCATAAAATGGAAGGTCTGTACTGAAACAAAAATTTGATCTCAAGTTTAAAATTCTTATTGTTACTATCCGCTATATATTGAAATAATCGTAATCTACCTATTCTGTAATCGAATGATTGGTTGAAACAAAACACGTTTGAACGCTCAAAATGGTATGTATATAATTTTGGAACTATTAAAAAAACACACCAAAACAAAAACAAAAAACAAACAAATTATAGGTCAGTGGTTTTCTCTGGATACTCCGTTTTCCGCCACCAATAAAACTGACCGCCACGATATAACTGAAATAATGTTGAAAGTTGCGGTAAACACCATAAACCAAACCTATATGATTGGCTGATTGATTAATGTTTTTTACACTACAGCTCTACACGTTTTTACTGGCCAGAAATTACCCTTTTACAATCATGTCAGGTCATAGTGAGATGGATATATAATAGCCAAATTATATATTTTGAGCTGTTTTTTTTCTCTCTCGTTTCTTTTATTTTGTTAATTTATTTATGTATTTACTAACTGTATAGCATATATTTTCTTTTCAATGATTGTAAAATAATTATGTATCCTAAGATATCTGTTTCAGAAGAAAGTCTTCCTCATCCAATACAATATATTAAAATATCTGCGTTAGAGTGCTGTAAAATTAATATATACAAATGTATATATACATCTACATTCACTCGAACACATGTCTTTTGTCTTTCCCTAGATTCGCCTTACGAGAAATGGTAACACTTCAACTACTGAAACTATATTTTTATATAGCGGAAGTTGTCGATTGGTCTAGGGCCCTGGACATAATGCAAAGCAATCGGTGCTGCAGTGTATCAATGGTGTTATTTCAAATCCCGAGGATGGAGAACAAAACTATATCATATCAAAAATCTAATTCAAACAATGTTAGGTTAAATTGTCAGAGGTGAGTGTGTGTGTATTAATATATAATTACTTCATAATTTTTATCTAGTTATTAAATACGTTTTCTTTCCTATAATTTTAGGTAGGATTCGATGCCGGAGACGGAATCCATTATTATTCTGTTCCTGCTTCCAGAACTAATGAAATTATCAATATTACACAAATGTCAAATATAGGAATTCCAGGAAAATTCATTTTTCGTGTAGATTTAGCAGCAATACAATGTGCTACAGGTAATACATAACAACATTATTTCCATGGTAACTGAGAAGTCATCCAATGTGTTTCATTTAATTGACATACATTATGACAATAAAAATAAATAAATAAATAAATAAAATATAATAAGGATAATAAATTGTCCATATTTGTCAAAGCACATAAAAAGAAATAATTATAATTATGTCTGTTGAGAAAGCAACAATGCAAGAAATTGCATCAAATCAAAAAGTTAAAACCAATATCTCTCAGCGTAAACAATAGTGAAAGGAAACAAAATGGAATTCCGGATGCAATAGACGTAATTCAAGTTATCAACCTGCACAGTAAACAAGAATCGTATGTATCTGTGTGTGTGTGTTTTGTTTTGTTTTATTTTATATAAACTTTTGACATCCTAACATAATCAATCGAAAGTAAATCTCTCAAAATATAACTGTCCAACCTTTCTTACTTCAATAAGAACATTATTATTAATTTGCCTGACTCTTGGAACATCGCCATACAGTGATATGTTAAAATGTGTGTTTTGTTACCCTTAAATGGAAAGGTGGTATTAAATACGATTTTCATTCGCAAGCTGCACACATTCCTTTTTGAATTGATGGTGAGGGTTATGGATTATCGTGTTTAACGTCACTTTCAAATATATTTCATTTATATCGTGGCGATCAGTTGTATTGGTGGGGGAAAGCGGAGTACCATGAGAAAGCCACATACATCCTGCAACTCATAGACAAACTTTAGCACATAATGTTGTATCGAATACACCTCGCTATGAGCGGGATTCTAACTAACAAGATTAGTGGTGATAGACAAAAAAATGGTTTCATAGGTAGATGTAAATCTAACTACTATACAATCACGTCCACGACGACACCTCATTTGAGCTTGATTCGGATTGTGAGTACGGCCGAGTTTACACACCGATAAACGCCTATATAATGGTATTGAACCCTTTTGATAAACTTTTACGTACGGAATACATTGACTTTGGTTATTGTTTTCTTATAGTTATGAATGAATGTGACATTCAGACCTGCTTTAACAACGGAACATGTGTTGACCTAGATGGCTTATCAACCTGGCGATGCGATTGCATGATGGGATATACCGGAAGTCATTGTGAAACAGGTACTATATTAAACATCTTATCACTCAATGTCACAGAAATGCTCTTGCCCTGAAATATTGTATCACTCCCCATGATATTGTAAGCTAACAAGGATCCCAAAATAAGTTGACAGAGAGTTGCAAAATTATGTAATATAATTATTGGTAATTTGAAATCAATAATTTAACAGAAATATCGTTGAAAGCATTAATTATTAAATTGCAGTTGTGTCGCATTGTATATAATTATGCACCAGATTTTGCATTTCTGAGGAAGTTATGTTGTTAAGAATACCAATAATTTTATTGGCAATCAAGAAGCATTACGGCCAGTTAAATTAATATGGTAATTAATATAATGTGAGGTATAATAAAAGGTTTTGTGTGCTTAAGAAATAAGCATTAGAGAAAGCAGAAGAGGCAATAAAGAATGGACAATTAAGAAACATTGGTAATATTGGACTTCAGAAACAATGGTAATATTGGACTTCAGAAACATTGGTAATATTGGACTTCAGAAACGTTGGTAATATTGGAGTTCAGAAACACTGGTAATATTGGACTTCAGAAACATTGGTAATATTGGACTTCAGAAACATTGGTAATATTGGACTTCAGAAACATTGGTAATATTGGACTTCAGAAACACTGGTAATATTGGACTTCAGAAACATTGGTAATATTGGACTTCAGAAACGTTGGTAATATTGGAGTTCAGAAACACTGGTAATATTGGACTTCAGAAACATTGGTAATATTGGACTTCGGAAACATTGGTAATATTGGACTTCAGAAACATTGGTAATATTGGACTTCAGAAACGTTGGTAATATTGGAGTTCAGAAACACTGGTAATATTGGACTTCAGAAACATTGGTAATATTGGACTTCAGAAAAATTGGTAATATTGGACTTCAGAAACATTGGTAATATTGGACTTCAGAAACATTGGTAATATTGGACTTCAGAAAC
>MJUT01002331.1:131193-164761 GCA_002080005.1 Gigantidas platifrons | reverse complement strand
AAAAAAAAAATCGGGTAAAAAATATATTTAGTCAAGATGTATTGTATTGCGAATTATTCACAAGTAAAAAGAACAGTTCCAAAATATAATAGAACAGAATTGTACATGTATAAACAGAAGAGAAATCGATACCTCTAACATACATTTACATGACCGCTCTTTTCCTAGCTTGGAACATGCCCTACAATTAATAGTGGCGCGGTAGACTGGTTTTATGAACTCAAGCATATTACATGTGTAGCATATTACAGTTCAAGTTATCTGCAAGGAACAAGTTCCAACGAAGGAGTCAATACCTTTACATCATACACTAATGTGGTTATTTTCAAGTGAACCAAAAAAATGTGGTTATCGACGGTTGTCTTGATTGGCTGATAAAGGTTATAAATGGTTACGATCGGACTATTATCCCCTGCAACGGGTCACAAACGATCACTCCTAATAAACTGCTGTTACATGATTGCTACGTATAATGACTGTGGTATGTTCCAGGTGAATTGTTCCGGAACAAGCATCGTCACCGGACAGAGAGGTTGTATCCCATCACTGGAGAAAGTATCCCTGTTGTGACATCCGGTGCATCACCAAGCAGGAATAAAACTAAAAACTAGAAATACCACAGGATCAAAACAGTTCCAAAATTGAATAGAAAAATTGAAAAAACAGAGCCGAAATCGACACCTTTCACAAACATAATACACGACCGCTAACATTTCTAGCATGGTACTGACTGAATTTGGTTGATTTGATATGATACGTTCAAAATCACAAATAGGACGTCAACTTAATGTATTTGACTAAATTTATATATAATAAGACAAGACAGCTTTAACAGTGATGTTTAACAATTCCACCAATATCTACAGAACGAACAGCCAATGTCCACCTCAAGACATTGAGCACAACAAAGACCGCGACTTTGATAGGTGTCATATAAAAACATATACTTTCAAAGCAGTTAATTTCACTCGACTTTTTCGATTTTGTGGGAGTTCCCTTGTATGGTAAAAACGATTTGTCATGTTTATCAGTCTAATTTATTTGCACATTAATTATATCAGTGTTTTTATTATACACGATGACGCCAACAGAAATAAAATGGTACTGGGGCTTGCGACTGGTTAGAGCCATGATTTTGAACTTCATGTTTTGATTTTAGCATAGTTCCTTTCAAATCGTCAATTTTGTGCTGGTTCCATCTAAGCTGTAATGTCCTTTTAATCTTATTGAAAAGATTTGAAATCTTTTTTGCAGCTGTACCAACACAAAAACCTACAACAAGAAAGAGAACAACACAAACAACAACATTAACATCTCCAACGACAACACAAACACCAACAGTCACATTTCCAACGACAACACAGACACCAACAGTCACATCTCCAACGACAACACAAACAACAAAAGTCACATCTCCAACGACAATACAAAGAACAACAGTCACATCTCCAACGACAACACAAACACCAACAGTCACATCTCCAACGACAACACAAACACCAATAGTCAAATCTTCAACGACAACACAAACAACGACAACACAAACACCATCAGTCACATCTCAAACGACAACAGTCACATATCCAACGACAACACAGACAACAACAGTCACATCTCCAATGACAAAGCAAACACCATCAGTCACATCTCTAACGACAACACAAACACCAACATTCACATCTCCAACGACAACACAAACAACAACAGTCACATCTCCAACGACAACACAAACACCATCAGTCACATCTTTAACGACAACACAAAGAACAACAGTCACATCTCCAACAACAACAACAGTCACATCTCCAACAACAACAACAATAAAGAGAACAAAACAAACAACAACGCCTGCAGTCTCATCTACGAGTGAAACGATGGTAAATGATACTGAACAAACAACGAATGCAGTATCAACTATGATGGCTAAGATAATGAAAGAAAGACAACTTCAACCAAACAGTACAGCAGATACGAAAGGTATTTAGATCTAACGTCTTCTTTTCTTTTTAAAATAAACACGTAGATATCCAATTTAGTGCACACGACGTATTTCTGGAATAACCTTTATCAGGTAGCTCAAAATCGGAACATTGAAACGTCAAACAATTTAAAGTTTTGGGATTACCTGTTACTACATGAAGTGGTTTGAATATCCATATATATTCTGTTGTGTAAGAATTTAAGCAATGTTTAATTTCATTCATGTTGTTAAGAGTGAATGAGGGAATGTTAACCTTAATGCCAAATGAGATTTTTGTCAACTATATCATGGAGAGCACAACTTACATTCGATGAGAGGATGATGGTGCCTGGGTTTTACTAGACCAACACGCTTAGTTGGATTTGGATGAAATTAAAAAAAAAATGTCTTAATTGGGCTAATAGTAGTCCAGCAAACTTATATGGACAGAAAATTCCCCGGCTAACGTCTGCAAGTATCCAATAAAGAATGCCCTGTACAGCTATTGCAGTCCTTATGTTAATGATCAAAGTTCAAAATTTGCTGATATCAAAGCTCAAAACCTTCTTAAATTTTGATAAAGAGTGTATCTAAACACTGTACTATGACTGTCGAGGACAATCGATTAGTCTAAAGTTTGTCATGCTTCATCTTTATAAAGCTATATTTTATTTTACTAGTGTTTGGGGTTTTATGGAGGTCATTTCAGATATTATTGTCCATCAACGGTCATATTTTTAGATTTATTTCGCTCTTATCTTACATACATTTAAAACTTTTATAGATACATATTCGCCAATATCACTAAAAATGTTCGGATTGGCTTAGAGGCATATACATTGTTTTCCGGGTGGAAAAATGAATAATACTCGCATAAAGACCGGCTTACAAAGAATGTCCACCTATTACCACTTCTAATAACTCTGCTTATTAAGAGCTGTGGTAAGTTGTCTTACTTGCTATATGTAGGTGCGTTGCCTTTCCACAACACGAGGCCACTTTCGATATACGCCTCGCCATAATATCAATATGTCTATTCAATTCGACCAGCAAGGAAGTAAATAGAGCTTGAACACTTATGTAGTTTCGTCAGAGAGTAACACAACACAATGCAGTGAACACCAAAAAAAAAAAAAAAAAAAAAAAAAAAAAAAAAANAAAAAAAAAAAAAAAAAAAAAGAAAGAAAGAAAAAAAACAAAAAAAACAACCAGAATGCTTAACCGATTGATTCGAATGGGAAGTTTTTCTTATTCCATGCTTGACAGTTATTGTGGGACTTATCAAGTTAATGGGTAATAAGTGGTAAATTGGTGTTAGGAGACAAGGTACTTAAAGCCTGTACAAATTCATACCAGAGTAATATCTAAAACTGTAAACAATATCCGGTTCGAATAAATACTATGCAATTCATAACACTTTTACAGAACCTTCTGCAAATCTGCATATTTTTCTTTTCTTTTTTTTATCAATTCTACAGGTAATCCCAACCAAATACAAAACAAATTTAAATGAATTGGAAAAATATACGGAGCACATTTCGTTCACATAGCAATGACAATAGTATGGTAGATAAAATATTCCTGCAAAACGTTCACAAATACATCAGATTTATGTTTACAGACATAGATGATTGCAGACAGGAACCATGTTTATATGGAGTATGTACAGATAAGATGAACGACTTTCATTGTACATGCAACATTGTCTTCTATGGTAAAAGATGTTCATCGAGTAAGTTCTAGTAATACTTATATTGTATAAGACGAGTTTGGAGATACCAAAGGGGGTAATCATAATCCGTAAATTGAAGAAGAACAGACAGCACAATGGACAAACGAAAAAAGTACAAAAGGACAAACAACGTTCTACAAAACATGCACATAAAACTAAAGATCGAGTAACACAAACCCTACTAAAACCCGGGGTGAACTCATTGTGTAAATGTGATGCCATATGCCACAGACAATGATAAATATATTTTATATAAGATGGTTAATTTGAGTTTAAAATACTAAGTATGAAGATCCGAAAGGGGGTATTCAGAAGTCGTAAATCGCAGGACAGATAATACAACGGCAAAAAGAAAAAGAAAAAAAAGACAAATAATACGAACCTCACTAAAACGAGAAGGATCTCAGGTGTTGCCCGAGGGTAAGCAAACCTTGCTTCACTAGTGACACCCGTCGTGTTATTCTTGGTAGAAATCCGGTGATAAGTCATGAAAGAAACAAGAAGAACGGGAGTCATATCAATGGCGATCTGTGACACATATATTCATTATTGGTGACGTAAAGCGTTCCCAGTGATGAATGGTCATTGTTTTAAATATTCTGAATTCAGTTTGTTCTCATAGTAGCAATCTTAATGACCCAATTAGTGTTGTTAACTTTGGCGATTGTGACTATTATGTTTAGGCTCATTGGTTTTTTTCTCCTAAAATACTTGTCAAATTGCTTGGCTTTCGAATGGTTGGACTAGAGAACATGCCAATGATAAATCAACGTTAGAGAATACCAAAGTGGCAATCAAAAAAGGACAATCCAGGGAAACTGTCAAAATAAGTTACACAAGACAAAGAAACACAAAACAAAACGCCAAAGATACCAAAAAACGTTAACAAACAGAAATAACGTAATAAAACATGCGTCCTCATACAAACAACTGGAGGTAAAGACGAACCGAACATCGTTATTATGTGGACACCATAACGGACATCAGAGCACGGAACTCAGAACGTAGACACATACAAAAAAACTAAATTATCCTATGAACAAGATATTGATATATATTTTCAACTAATGTATTTGAATATATAAGAAAGTCGTAACAGATTCCGTAATGTATAATGATTTGATTTGATTTTTGGTGTTTAAACGCCTCTGTCAACAATATTTCAGCTATATCATAGCGACCAGTTTTAGTGGTGAAGGAAGCAGGAGAGAACCACCGACCATGGGCAAGCAACTGGTAAACTTTATCACTTTCGGCTGCGAGTCGAGTGCACACTTTTTTGTAATTTACAATGCCGGGCGCGAACCCACACCGTATTGGTGATAGGCTTGTATGAGTTGTTAGATCCAACGACCTAGCTCATTGAGCCAACCCCCCCCCATAATGTATAGATTGTATTGAAAAAGAAATCATACACATCATAATGTTCATCCACTCACAATGTTCATTTTTTTTGCTATAATTTATAACTATTTTCTGTTAATTTATATCTAGATTATTATATGTAATACTGTCTATAGTGTTATAGTGACGACCGGAACCTTCTAACCGTAATGGGAACGGGGGGTTTGGCGCCGTAAAATCTTATTCAACCCACCATTTCTTCGGAAATGCTTGTACCAAGTCAGGGCCATTGCGGTTTTCTCAGTTTTCCGGTTGTTGACTGATTTTGTCTGTTTGTTGACTTGTGAGTTTTGCCTTTCCCTTTGAAAGATTGCTCGGTGTTCGATAATTTTGTTATTACCCTTATTCATAACTTAGATTAACTTGTGCTTAATCTATTTGGTTCAATAATTGGCAAATAAAATATGCTTAAGCTAAAATCTTGCCATACCTGAAGTGTTATTACAAAAAGACACCACGCGCACTAAATAGAATATCTCCTTTTTAACTGCAGTAAAACCTTGGGTTATTATAGCGATATCAGGAATTGTTGTGGTGTTGATATGTTTGTTTACTTGTTGGTGTATCAGATCGTAAGTAGTCACGTTTGTTGTACGTTCATCACATAATAAATTCAATCATTCTAGCATATTATTATACTTCACTTGTATATGAATGATCTCTATTGGACACCCATTTGTGTCATTTTGATGGTTTTCTCCAGTTACTTTGGCCTCTCTTCCACCAATAACGCTGATCGTGACAATAACTTAATTAAAGTTTTTAGATAACTTGTTCGTCGAATATTTTGTAAATTTTGGTGTCATTTTGCTATTTAGCCTTTTCTTTTGTTGTTTATAGTTTAAGATACTTTTTTAATACTTCTGTATTTTCCATTCTTATCTTTAAATCTACATCATTACGTACAAGTCTTTTCAATTTGTCTACAACGTCACACTGTGTTTATATGGAATTCGTCGAAATTCTTACACTGTTACATTGCCTACTCCGATTTACTCAACACATACAATTGATTGGCACGGTATAACAAGGGGACGTGGTGTGGACGGTTATGGTGTATAACCTTATATGAAAAATGTTTGATTGGTTTGGTTTATGGTGTTTAACATCACTTGCAACAATATTTCAGTTATATCGTGTCGGTCAGTTTGATTGGTGGAGAAAACAGGAGACATCCACCGAAAAGTCACAAGTCATTGACAAACTTTATCACATAATGTTGTATCGAGTACACTTCACCTGAGCTGGAATTCCTAAATAATTGTTGACAATTAGACGTAAATAGCTATGTGTTAATGCATAAACAAATGACTATATTAGTCCTAAAGCGAAAACAATTTTTATTTCATATTATTTTTAAATTCTATGGAATTGTATTTTCAGCAGCACCAATAAAATGAAGTCTTCTAAAGTGAAACCAAGACCGTCACCAACGGAAAGAACAAATGTATGACAACAATAATTTGATTTGGAGACTAGAATATCTCTTTATGTACTATATATTGACTTCACATTTCTATGCATTTTAATAAGCAGTATAATTGTATGCTGCAGGACTAGTTCAATAGTAAGGTTTACTTGAATGACATAACTTTTGTATAATAAACTGATGATAAAGAAAAGTGTAATGAAGAATTATGAAAAAAAGTTCCTATTGGTTAAGTTGAAGTCATCACTTCGAAAGCTTTGCAGTCGCCACCATGCCACCATGACTTGGTTTACTATTATGGAATACCTGTGTCACAAATGACCACGGATATATTCCAGATGCCGTATACACTTCCCGGTCCTTTGCTCATTCATGACTTATCACCGGGGTTGTAATTAGATTAACAAGACGGGTGCCACTAGTGGAGCAGGAACTGACTAACTTTCCATGGCACCTGAGTTCACTTCCGTTTTTAGTGAGGTTCGTGATACTTGATCATTAGTTTGTTGTGTATATTTGGTGTCTTTGTTTGTTCTTTTTCGCTTGGTTATTCTCTTTTCTCTCCCTCGATTTACGGATTCTGATCACCCTATTGGTATCTTCAAACTCTTCATAAACAGTGATGGTCAGCAATTCCACCAATAACAACAAAGCAGACAATCACCTCTCATCTTACTAAACTCACTGAAAAAAAGACATATGACGTTGGTAATCTAGGTCCTGGCTGGGGAGAGGCAAAACATGCGGCGGCGTTAAACCTGTTAATGAGATTCTGACCCTCTGCTCTTGATAACTGGAACACCAACGACAATACTTATATAAACAAGCAATAAAAATCTGTACAGATTGGCTTCCACTCAAAAAGACTACATACTATCACAAAAACGAATGACAACATAAACATGGACAGTACAATAGCAGGGTCAATGAAAGACAACATAAACATGGGCAGTACAATAGTAGAGACAATGAATGACAACATAAACATGGAAAGTACAATAGCAGGGTCAATGAAAGACAACATAAACATGGACAGTGCAATAGTAAGGTCAATGAAAGACAACATAAACATGGACAGTGCAATAGTAAGGTCAATGAATGACAACATAAACATGGACAGTACAATAGCAGGGTCAATGAATGACAACATAAACATGGACAGTACAATAACAGGATCAATGTATGTTCATATTTAATTGACTTCTAGCTAGGAAGGTTGAATCTATTTATACAAACAATGTTAGGTGTTTGACTTGAGGGGTATATCATTTTTCATTATTTTAAGAGATTTAATAGTCCAAATAAACTGAGCACTGAATTCAATTATTCAGTCAAAATATGTTAAGGTTTCTATGTTCCTTGGGTAGACCAATCTTATATTGTAAATTTAATAATAATTACATTATTAAGGCTCCAGCTGTAAACTTGATTATCTACATCCATAAAGTGGAAACAAATGATATTTTTTGTTATATCTGTGAAAAGTCAGTGGTCATGTTTTTGTGTAAGGGGTATCGAATCGAATTTACCCCTTAACACGATTTCTTTATTGAATTTTAGAACTGTCCCGACAATGCGGTATCCTTTGGTTTTCATTTTTAATGATATTGACAATCAGTTCATATACAAAATTCAATAGATTTACATTTCAGGACATCATAAATAAAAGGTTTTAAATTTTCAATTTCAAATAAAGCAATTCAACTCTTTTTTATTCGTTCATGATTTAACATCGGATCTTTAACATCAATAGAACGATCGGTGCCATTTGTAGAGCAGGAATTGGTTATCCTTCCAGAACAACTGATTTCACACCCAGTTGTTTGTGCATTACGTCGTTGAACAGTTTTCTGTAAAGTGAAGTATTTGTAGTACTATTGTTCGTAATTTTGTTCTTTTTTCGTTTAACCATTGTATTTCATGTCCTTTCATATTCGGCTCTTGGCTACTCTTAAGAAGTGGCCATTGGATGCCCATGGCAAGACATAATCATCCGACGCTACCCCAAAACATCTGTCACTACTGATTAGGCTTATCATTGTCATACTTTAATCTCTATGATTTATTATTTAGGAACATGCTCTCGTCATGGATATGTTGAAAGAAGGGTTTGAAAACACCAAAGGGGTAATCAGAATCCTCAAATCGAAGAACAGACAACACAATGGCCAAACGAAAAAAGACAAAAGGACAAACAACGATCTACAAAACATACACATCAAACTAAAGAACAATTAAGACGAACGTTCTCTTGGTGTTAAACCATGACAAATAAATCCATAAAACTGAACATACCCATGTACGCACTCAAGATTTTCATGCACAATGAGGCGTTTTTTTTTATTTGTTTGCAATGATCTATATCTGTGTCGTGTATTTCCTCTCAGATGGCATCGTGACCGCGATCGTATGGTAGTTTGAGTTACCTCTAGCCCTGAAATTTTTAGATCGATTCTCGTCCGTAGCGACGATTTATGTGATAAAGTTTGTCAGTGAATAGTGGCAGGTGTGCGGCTTTCTAATATGTCCGTCATCAATAAAAACTCATTGCAATGAAATAGCTTGAGTGGACTGAGTAAAACACCTACAATCGAATCCATTTGCACCCCCCCATTTTTTCCTCTCTTTGTGTGATTTGTTGAATAGTTAAGCTTTCTAGGAATTCAATAAAACACACAACTCTTTTTACTGACTTTGAAATAATAAACTATGTATATGAATAAATTACGCAATGCATTCCAGGAAGTAAATTACTTGTACACATAATATTATGTGACACCATTGTTAAATGTGTCATGGAAGAAGATCGCGACACAAAGGTAAATATTTATTTCAAATTTAAAATCATTCATTGTTATCGATCTTATTTAGTTCGTCAATAATATAATCATTGTTTTTTTTAATAAAATTAAACCATCCATACTACGACCATAGAAATGGGATGACTTGCGACAGGTCGGTGGTTTTCTCTGGGTCATACGATTTCCTCCACCAATAAAACTGACCTCCACGATATAACTGAAATATTGTTGAAAGTGGTGGCAAACACCATCAAACAAACAAACAAACAAGCAAACACTGAAATGGGTGTGTCTTTGTCTTACATGCAGTTATTATTTTTTTAAGTCAGCCATGAAATTGAAATATTGATTTTTGTTATATGAAATGAACATGAAAAACACATGATGAAAATTTCTTAGTTAAGGAACATCATTTTTATGAATGTTGGGACATTTTATTGTAAATAATTCTCGATCTAACATCCATCGTTAGAATATATATAGAGTAAAGAAACAGGAAATGCAATCTGTTTGAAAATGGCTTGATAAAAATACTTGTTTATAGTTTATATCTGTTCTCAAAGATCGTGTGATGTGTAACCACATCAACAAATATGACCTACTTTAACATGTCAAAAAATTAATATGATATAAATAAAACAACGGCATGAATAAAAATCAGGGAAAGAGGGGAGAGGGTGTTTTAGCCCATCGAAGAGTACATAAATAATATCATTCAGTAGGCCATTGAACTATCATTAAGTACACATTTAAACATTACAAATATATCTATAAAAATATGTATCTATTTTTAGTAAATATTGATTATAACTTAGTTTGAAAAACACGATTGTCTACATTTAAAAGTTACGAGGTATGATAAAATTTGATTGACAGTTTCTTTGTTTACAAAAGTAACGATGGGTGGATATTTAGAAGTCATTGAAGGAAAGCAATGGATATTTCCTCTTTAATTAAAGGAACATTTGCGGTAGGCACTACCGAAAAAAATTGTGGGCGGAGCTTATCATCAAAAATCCCTGTTGATATGAACAGCATATTTATGAAACTGTATGTCACATGGCCAACGTGACCTAAAGGTCACATACGGTACCTCAGAAATTAAATTTTTCGAAGTGATTTTTGTAGTTTTTAGACTGATGAAGAATATTATTTTTAATAAGGCTGAGAGTTACGTAGGCAGGAACACTAGTAACCATGCCTGTCAAATAGTTTCCTCCAAAAGTAACTGGGAAACTATGTATCATTGATTTTTCCTCCTCGAGATAACCGTGGTCAAAATAATGAACAATCTGAATGTTTGCTCCGCCCACATCTATTTATACCGAAAGACATGTAAAAGACAACCTCGTAATAAGCAATAATTTGTTAGGTTAAACGTGAAGTATAACTTGTACAACAGGATACCCACTTATAGTTGTTAATGATTACACAATCTATTACTTGATAAATGGCGTCAATCTCACGGAAAGGAAAAGGAAAACTAACAAAACCAAGTAGTTCACCGAAGGGCCCACTTATCAGACTTCATTGTTATCATACATTCATTGCGTGGAAACCCGTCAGTTTTACAAACACTTCTGTACAGTAGGATATGTTTTGTATGAACGGCATCCTTGCCCGGAATGTTAACTGTAGTCTTTGCAATATATACTAGTATTAGGTTCTCCTTCGTCTTGGCCAATTTTGCCTAACCCGTTGAAGTCCGTTGGGATTCGTGTTGCCAAAGACATTCAAATTATTTGGTTTTCCTATATTTTGACTTTTGAGAGTACTGACCTGATGAAGGTTATTCCAGAAACGCGTCGTACGCACTATATCTACGTTTTTAGGAGTTTTCACGGATTTTTCAGTATCACGGCGTATTGGTAGAGGCAATAAAGGAGAACCTGGATAGAACCACCAACTTGTGCAAATGACTGACAAACTTAATCACATACATTTGTATCGAATACTACGAGCTGAAAATTAGGTAGCGAGTTAGATGAGTCGTAAACAAAATGATTGTACAAACATGGTCACGACGATCCCCTGTGCACGACGTAAATAAAATGACTATACAAACATGGTCACGACGATCCCCTGCGAACGACGTAAATAAAATGACTATACAAACGTGGTCACGACGATCCCCTGCGAACGACGTCAATAAAATGACTATACAAACACGGTCACAACGATCCCCTGTGCACGACGCAAACAAAATGACTACAAACATGGCAAGGATGATCTCCTATGAACAATGTAAACAAAATGACTATATAAACATGGTCACGACGATCTCCTGTGAACGACGTAAACAAACTGACTATACAAACACGTTCACGACGATCTCCTGTGAACAACGTAAACACAATGACAAAATAAACATGGTCACGATGATCCTTTGTGAACGATGTGAACAAAATAACTACAAACATGGCCACGACGATCTCCTGTGAACAATGTAAACAAAATGACTATATAAACATGCAATCAAACAAAATATTTCTTCATGGAGATTATGAACACATTTAAACAAAGTATTGCAAAAATTTTCGACGGCACAACCGTCTTCGTCAGTTGCAAAACATAAACTGCCAAGAGATAAAAAAAAAACCAACAAGACAACGTCATAACGTCTAATCCCCTCCCAAAGGGTGTGCCGGGGTAGAATAGGCACCAGGTTTCTCCGTCCTAGAGGCACTACTCCTCTAAAAGGGGTCAACCCCTCGGGAACTCCGGGGTATAGAAATGGGACCGAGAGCTTCTTCAGCCTAAAGGGGCGTCCGTCGGTTGTGCGGGATGTATAAATTGACAACCATCCCGTCCTTCGGATTAGACGTAAATAAAACCGAAGTCGCGTGTTGAGAGATTGCCACCCTCTTCGCACGTTAAAGAACCCAGTGTAACAGCTCATTATGAGTATTATGCTCATGATGAGTGGTCCATAAGAGACCTGTTGCACTGGCAAAATTCTCCGTCCCTACCCATCACATTTCTTTGATTCGAGTCCCGTGGCGTTTAAATTATTCTCGTCCTGAATATAGCTGAAAAATTGCTCACTGGACGTTAAACAAAAGGGTATAAACAAAAGAAAATAATCGGTCTAACAGTTTTTAAATTACACAAAGTTTGATTTTGAGCTTTGTGTATTTTATTTATTCATAATGTTCAGGATCATTTTTTGTTAATAATTTTTTATGACGTCATAGTAGCACGATTAGATGTTATGACGTTGTCTTGTTGTTTTTTGTATCTCTTGGCAGTATATGTTTTGCAACCGACGAAGACGGTTGTGCCGTCGAAATTTTTTGCAATACTTTGTTTAAATGTGTATATAAACATGGTCACGACGATCTCTTGTTAACGACGTATACAAAGTGACTATGCAAACATGGTCACGATGATCTACTGTGAAAGAGGTGAACAAAATGACTATACAAACATGCTCACGACAATATCCTGTGAAAGGGGTAAACAAAATGACTATGCAAACATGGTCACGATGATCCCCTGTCACAGGCGTAAACAAAATGACTATGCAAACATGTTCACGACCATCCCCTGCGAACGACAGAAACAAAATGACTATACAAACATGGTCACGACGATCCCATGTGAAAGGCGTAAACAAAATGAATATATAAACATGGTCACGATGATCCCCTTCGAACGACGTAAACAAAACGACTAGACAAACATGATCACGACGATATCCTGTGAAAGGCGTAAACAAAATGACTAGACAAACATGGTCACGGCGATCCTTTGTGAAAGGAGTAAACAGCATGACTATGCACACATGTTCACTACGATCCCCTGTGAACGACGTAAACAAAATGACTATACAAATATGGTCACGACGATCTCATGTGAACATGAATCTAATCTATATTTTGATATCAAATATCTGATTACAGCTTAATCCCGCCTACTCTGGACGCCATCTTGACACCATCGTATAATACGCAAATCGGATGCCGGAGAAGTCTTGTTCTGTTACGGCTTTTACATAACTTGTACTTTCCTTTGCCGATCAGACTTTCTTTATTCATTTTTCGGACTTTATTCCTGAAAAAAACGGATATAATACACACTTCTTGCATTTTTGCAACCAATAAATACAGGTTCCATTCACGAAAGTACAAGTTATGTAAAAGCCGTAACAGAACAAGACTTCTCTGGCATCCGATTTGCGTGTTATACGATGGTGTCAAGATGGCGTCCAGAATAGGCGGGATTAAGCTGAAATAAGATATTTGTTGTAATAAATAGAAGGATTTTAATAATTTTGCATAAATAATAATGTAGAGGGATAGAAAAATATTTGAGGAAACGAAACATACACATTTGGCTACGCACGCTTGGCGCCCGATCGCCAGAAACCCCTGGAAAGGTGCGACTCAATCGAGGTCGCAAATTCCGCAAGTTTTTGCATAGGGGAAATCCGTAGCCCTATGGTCCGCCAAAAAAGAAAAAGAAAAAAAAGGACCATAAAGGACTACGGTTCCGCAGCTAATACAGTCTGAGACAAGGGGCCCGGGTGGCTCAATGAGTTAGGTTGCTGGATCTAACAACTCATACAAGCCTATCACCAATACGGCGTGGGTTCGCGCCCAGCTTTTTAAATTACAAAAAGGTGCACTCGACTCGCAACCGCAAGTGATAAAGTTTATCAGTTGCTTGCCCATGGTCGGTGGTTCTCTCCGGGTACTCCGGATTCCTCCACCACTAAAACTGGTCGCCATGATATAGCTGAAATATTGTTGAAAGTGGCGTTAAACACAAAAAATCAAATCAAATCAATCAGTCTGAGACAAGGGGCCGTCGTGGTCGTGATCGAATGGTAGTTGGCTTTCCACCTACATGTGCAATCAGTGCCTGTCACCACTAATGTTGTGAGTTCGAACCCCGCTCAGCGAGGTGTACTCGAGGCAGCATTATGTGATAAAGTTTGTCAGTGACTTGCGACGGGTCGGTGGTTTTCCTAAGAGTACTCTGGTTTCCTCCACCCATTAAAAATGACCGCCACGATATATCTGAAATATTGTTGCAAGAGGCGTTAAACACCATAAACCAAATCAGTGTGAGACATATTTCATGCAATAGGAACAAACAGACAAACAAAATTGAAACAAACACACAAAGAAAATATGATAAAGAACAGTAGTCTTAGTATCATAGCGGAACTGATTAATATAACTGTTCTACATTGATGGTTCCAAAACAATCATATTTACTATAATTTTCATCATGTTTGTAATTTGCGTATTATGTTTTGTACACTGTAACGGAATACTGGTAACGGATCATATAACTCGATCTAGAACGGCCCAGCGCGTTTCCAGTTGCCGGATAGAGCATGACATCCCGATGGAAGTGGGCGTCAGATTATAATACACAAACTTAGACCGCGAACCAAGTAGCGGGTAAAGTGTTTGTATCGTGTCATGGTCCTTGCGTAGACCATTGTGAGTTCGGATCCCCTTCAGGCGAGATGTACTCGATACAACATTATGTGATAAAGATTGTCAGTGACTTGCGGCAGGTCGGTGGTTTTCTCCGGGTACTCCAGTTTCCTCCATCAATAAAACTGACCCCCACGAAATGACTGAAATATTGTTGAAAGTGGCGGAAAACACAATAAGCCACCCAACCACTCTTGTGTAGACTCTTTTTGTATAGTATGCACATTGTAGTTATAGACAACTCTATTTTTCTAGTTGCAGTCAAAAAATCGTTGTACCGTTTGTCCCATACATTCCTTCATCTTTATAATAAATTATATTATTAAATAATATGTAAAAATCTGTCCTATTATGACAAAATCTGCCAGACTAATACGGTTTTAAGTTTTCCTCTCATATTAATTGCCAATTTTAATACGGCATTTCGGCCCCGGGCCAATAATTACTAACCTGGGGCCAATACGGATAAATTCACTTCCGGTTTTAATCCGAGCTGCATTTTACATAGAGGAGTTCATTTCAAAACTTTCTCTTTTGCATAATTGTACAAATGAAGAATCATACTTTTATTTAAATTCATGTTTTCATATGAGATCGTCATCAGCAGTTCGAGGGGATATTACAGTTTAGGGGAAGGAAACATGTGTTGTCATGTGTGTGTTCCGAATACTGCCGTTGGTGGCAAAACAAATAGGTGCGTTCAGAGTACTGCTGTCGGTGGCAAAATGTTACGTAGGTAAAAGTAATCACCATTGCCAAGCCAGTTAGTAACACTATTATTGGTCATCATTAGTGCCCTAAAAGCCATGCTCATACGGCCCTGTTAATTTATCCATACGGCCCTGGAAAAATATTCATACGGCTCTGTCATACGGACCAGTTAGATTATTTAATAAAAGTGTTGCGAACTGGCTGTTTCTATATTGGTCCTGGTAGAGATTCTCGGTCAGCAGTATTGGCCCTTTGCCCTACGAGCCTCGGGGCCAATACTGCTCACATCGAATCTATACCAGGGCCAATACAGAAACAGTCAGTTAGTAACACTATAATATGACGTCCCGTATTCGGTATACAAATAAAAGCATATTTGAATACCAATAAAATATAGGCCACACATGCGCGCTGAGCTAAAAAAACAAAACAAAAACACCTACATAAACACTGACTATTTTCAGAAAATTCTTCATGGTCAGCCATTTTCTATTATTGTTTATCTAAAAATGGTTGAAATAAATGAAGTTAAAATTAAATAAATCCTAACCAAGTCTTAACATAATGAAACACGGCTTTGTTGTGGCTATTCCAATTAACTCCGATTTCTATCTTATACTTCACCCATAACTTCCGTTAACGGTGAAAGAAAAAATGTGAAATAAACGGTTTAAATATCAATTAGAAACTAAACGTTATCATAGGAATACCTGTAATAAAACATGGGTAAGACAAACATAAAACATCTTTACAACGAAAAAATCCACACATATTTCACTCTTTATCTTTATGCATTGATATGTACAGTGCCGGCCACCTTGACCGCCTCGAATTTTAAAATTACCGTATTTGTCCTATTAGAATCGAAATAATTCATGCCGGCCATACTTTATTGTTATTCACATATGGGTAGGCATTATATTCATGAGATTTAACCCCTCGCTATCGCTCGGGGTTCCATGAATATAATGCCTACCCATATGTGAATAACAATAAAGTATGGCCGGCATGAATTATTTCTTAAATATTGATGATTTGTTCTCGTCCTGAATATTGCTACAAATTCTCCTCCCTGGACATTAAGCATAAATCAATCAATCAATCAATCAATCAATCAATCAATCAATCAATCAATCAATCAATCAATCAATCAATCAATCAATCAATCAATCAATCAATCAATCAATCAATCAATCAATCAATTGATCGATCGATCATGTGCACTGTAAAGAAAAAAAATGTCCATCTTCAATATTATAATCACAAAACAATGATAACCTCTTTTTTCTCCGAATTTTCTATCTGTAAACTGTGTTCACTACATGTAAGGTTGTCGAAAGATTGTCCGTACATGTAAGGTTGTCGAAAGGTTGTCCGGCTCCATGGCAAGATACGTATTCCTCCTTATCTAAATGTGTATGCTACTGCATAATACGAACAATAGCTTATTATTATCATCATCATCATCATCATCATCATCATCAGCATCATTATTATCATTTCTATTATCATTCTTATCTGTAGATAAAACGTTTACGTGAGTCGTCATCGTCATCGTCGTCGTCGTCATCATCATCATCATCATCATCATCATCATCATCATCATCATCATCATCATCATCATCATCATCATCGTCATCGTCATCGTCATCGTCATCGTCGTCGTCGTCGTCGGCATCGTCGTCGTCATCATCATCATCATCATCATCATCATCATCATCATCATCATCATCATCATTATTATTATTACTATTATCATTATTATCTGTAGATAAAACGTTTACGTGAGTTGTTCAGAGGACGATTTGCTTACATAGAAGCAAAAAGATTACTCGAGCATCATGGAGATGACATCCACGCGACTGTGAATTTTGTGTTTGAGTGTAAGTTTAAATAACTCAGTATATTATTTTTGTCATTTGTGGAGCAGGAATTACTTACCCTTCCAGAGCACATGAGTTCACCCCCGCTTTTAAGTGGGGTTCGTGGTTTTGCTCCAAATACACATAAACTTTATATTTTAAGGCAATGCATTAATATTGTGTCTATCCTGCAGAAAAATCACATTAAGCCATCGACTTTTATATTTTGAACAGATATATCATGTTTGGGAGGGGTATTTTCGAAAAATACCAGTCGAGAGACGAAAAATTTCCAGAGCGGAAAGGCGAGGGAAATTTAGTCTCAAGACGGGTATTTTTCGCAAATATCCCTCCCGATATGATATATCTGTTTAATTACACTGAATATTATTTAGAACACTGGCTAAATATTTTTTTTACTGTTTTACGTTTACATCGGAACTCTTCCAGGTTTCAAATTTGATTAATCACGTTATCTTATGTGTAAAGGTAAAGAAGAAATATTCCGAATGAATTTGGCGGTTTGAAGCACGCGAGGGTAAAAAAGTCAAATACGTTTTCGCAAATACCACGACACAGAGGGAAAAAAAGTTAAATCCTCATGCAAAAATCGCGGCAGCGATAAAAATGAATGAAATTAATACTAAATATGAAAATACACGAAAAATACACCGGCTATTAACCAATCAAAATTCAGGATTCTTATATAAGGTGTAATTATGAATTAAATAATACAATTATATAATAATCCCTTGATTGCCCCTTTTGATATTTTATGTCAACAGGAAATGAACTGAATTTTCAACTACATTGTAGTTTCCCAAGGCTTAACAGGTAACAGGTGACAGGGGTTCTAGAAATAGCTATAATTTCGTTCAGTGACAGTATATAACAAACATTATCCATTCAATGCAATTCATCGGTTCAAATAGAACAAGTGCAGGATTAATAATAGGACTGTGGTTGACCTCTGACCTCGTGGCGATGTATAGACCTAAATTGTTAAGCTCTAGGTTCCCAGACAGCTAGCTACTCATGGCCGGGGATTTTTCCGGTTAATTCGTTGTAACTGCACGGGTTTTCTTTCCAGATTAATTCACGATATATTTGAAATGTTGCTGGAAGGGACGATTAATACCAGGTTTTGTAGTGAATATATAGGTTTTAAATTTGTTTTCAAATTCATGAAAGCATAGTTTATTGTGATCGGTTCCTAGAATATCTACAACTTTTAGTAAATGGACATAAAAAAAACCTTTTTTTATTGTTAAAATAAATATGTTGCCTTATTACATAAACATATCTCAGTTGACATTGTACAACCATTTCATCTCCGATATTGTATCTTTTTACAGGGCCCGGCTTTGTAAATTACAAAGAAGGGTGAACTCTACTTGCAGCCGCAAGTGATAAAGTTGACCAGTTACTTGCCAATGATCGGTGGTTCTCTCCGGGTACGCCGGCTTCTTCCACCATTAAAACTGGTCGCCATGAAAAATAACTGAATTATTGCTGAAAGTGGCGTAAAAACACCAAAAATAAAATAATAAATCCTTTATACAAGATATAACAATGTATTACAGATCATATATTTAGTCAAGAGAACAAGTCACTTTAAAATGAGATATGATGACGCCCGACTTGTACAAGACCAATAAGCTTAGTTTCAATATTTTTTTGTATAGTGCTAGGTCACTGGAACAACAGTCCGTATGTAGACATATCGCATCAATGGGACACATTAATCTGATTCCAAGCCAACCAATCTTTGCAATTTCTCTAAGATATTGCTTGCTTGACCAATTAGATATTTTTTTGTTTGAGACGACCGGGGTTCTAACCCACGATATACCACACCCAAGGCGAGACCGCAGCCTTTACACCGCCACTGGTGCACTTAATAACACATTGACAACTGAATATGTTGGCTTTTTATTTTTTGTCTGTTGTAAGTTACACATGTATATTGTATTATTATGTTTTCTGCGCATTTCTTCTGTAATATAAATTCATGCGATATTTTGGCATATATCACAAAGAATTATATAACGTTGATATACTATGCGAAAATAGTACATCTACTATGCCAGTTTCACGCGGGGAAGGTTGGGTTTTCAGCTGTCTGTCATGCTATATATAGCTAGTCCACGTGCAAGGAGTCGGCTACAATCTGTCAATCTATCATAGTCGTCTAAACGCTTTAAATTAAGTATCATAAGTATACTCGTTATTGTTGTTAATTAAAAAAAAAACTTAAAAAATCTTTATATTTTATAAGCCTTAAATGAAACAATGAATATTCTCACACTTTCAAGACTATCTGATACAATATATTAGTCACCAATATCAGGACCTCCTTTATTGTCACCCGACGCTTCGTCGAAGGGGACAATAGAAATGGGTGTCGTCCGTCCGTCCGTCCGTGTGTCTCGAATTGGTTTCCAGATGATAACCTGTGAATGAAAAGTCAGATTGAAGCTAGGTGTGGCATGTAAGTGTATCTCATGAATATCTAGGTCAAGTTCGATAGCGATCATTTTTCGACAAATCTTACCAGAGTTACATCCCTTTTTATACTTCGTCCGCGTGTCCCGAATTGGTTTGGCATGTAAGTGTATCTTATAAATATCTAGGTCAAGTTCGATAATAACAAATTTTCGACAATTTTTACTAGAGTTGTGCCCCTTTTTATTCCTCAAAATTCCTAAATATTTGGTTCCCAGATGATAACTTGGGAACAAATTGTCAGATTAAAACTAGGTTTGGTATGTAAGTATATCTAGGTCAAGTTCGATAATGATGATTTTTCGACAAATCTAACCAGAGTTACTCTCCCTTTTTTTTTACTTCAAAATGGTCCTTGGGTAGTCCCCTTTCAGAATTATTTAAGTCAGGTGAGTGATACAGGCTCACATGAACCTCTAGTTTACAGTAGTTTCAAAATTTAATCTTACCATATAACATCGGCGTCGGGGGACCAGTGGCCAATGGCCTTTTATTGTAATAGTTCTGAATATATTTTGTCTACATATAACAGTCAGCATAATAATAATGTTGTTTTTGCAATGACTATGCCATATAGTGGTCAGGGTTGAAGACGTAGTGCATTCCCCTTCGGGTCGTGCACTATGTCTTCAATCCTGACCACTATATTGACATAGTCATTGCTAACACAACATTATTATATAAGTATATTGAGAGAATATTGATTTTCAATATCTTAAGAACATTTTCAATTATATCATTGAAGATAGGGCCCGTCGTGGTCGTGTTCGTATGGTACATGTGCAATCAGTGCCTATCACCACTAAATCTGTGAGTTCGAACCCCGTTCATCATGAGGTGTACTCGATACAACATTTTGTGATGAAATTTGTCAGTAACTTGCGACAGGTCGGTGGTTTTCTCCGGGTACTCAGGTTTCCTCCACCAATAAAACTGATCTCTACGATATAACTGAAATATTGTTGGAAGTGCCGTTAAACACCATAAAACAAACCATAATTGAAGACATGCTTAGTGGTGGATGAAGGCATACTTTCAAAAGAGTGCATATACATCTTAATATATTCATCTATTTTATATATGTCTTAAATAGTTTTCCTTTGATTTTGACAGCCGAAGTTCAAACAATAAAGATTGTAGCCAGAACAGACAATGAAGGGGTATGTGTTTTCAAAAACTATATGCACGCGTGTCAAAGGTCTTTCATGATATCTATAGTCACTTTCAAAAATTTGTGAGTTGGATTTACAACTACCTAAACAATCAGTGCCTATCATCACCAAAGTTGTGAGTTTGAATCCCGTTCATGGGGAGGTGTACTCGATACAACATTATATGCTAAAATTTGTCAGTGACTTGCTGCAGGTTGTTGGTTTTCCGCCGGTTTTCTCCACAAACAAAACTTACCACCACGACATTTACCCATTACATACAGTGTGTTGGTACATGAACTTGTATCAGGTCGAGTATGTTGTGTAAAGCAGTATCACTACGAGTTGTGATAGCGACGAGTTGTGATGCGGTTTGTTCACACAACAGGCAAGACCTGTTATAAAGTCTTGTACCAACACACTATGTATATAATAAGTTTATCTAACATTTCAATAAAAGCACATTTAAAGTAAATAACACGGGTCGAAGAAAGATTACAATACTCTGGGGAGATTACATTTTGTGCATGACGTCACGTTATTTGTTGTCGTTCATTATTTTGCTTTGCTTACGTTGCTTACATTGACGTGTTTCCCCCCATTCTAATGATATGATGTCATGACAAAATAGGTCGGCAGAGAAGATCTCGCGCAACGTCGCGCCATTGTTTTATTACCACAGTGTGTATCAATACAACATCGTGTATCAAACACCTTGTATCAGACAGGCGACTTTCGTTAATTTCAAAGGAAAACGTACATAATGTTAGATGAAATTTAAATATTGTTGAAAGTGGCGTTAAGCACCATAAGCCTTTGTCAGCTTTATCGTCACGACCAAACTTACTGTGGATGAAATCTTCAGCGAACTGACAGTGAAGCTCATGGCCACGGATAGGTGTCTAGACGTATTTTACACCTTATGGAGGTATAGGGTGCAAAATCACGTCAATGGTATTAGGCGGGTGACCAGAAGTTAACAACATTAATCATTCGGGCACCGAGTCGTCCCTGTACATGTTGGTATTGCAAATGTTAAACGTTACGGCTCTTTGCAGTTTAATTTTCATTCAACGGGTTACTAAGAGAAACTTAAAAAAGGGAGAACAATCTAGTTTTGTTGGTTTAGTTTTTTTTAGGGGGAGGCGGTGTTCAGCCTTTTATAATTTTTATTATTATACTTTTACAGTATTTTTACTATATAAATTAACAGTCATAGATTTGCTAATTTCCCCTAAGAGACTATTTCCCCGGAAGTGAACTATTTCCCTATCGACAATTTTGCACGTTCATATTTCCTTGAAATTATTGAAAGTTTCAGTTGTTATGGTTGTTGATTTTGTTTGATATTACTGGTAAAACATATATTTGTTGTTTAATTCATTACACTTTAATTAGTACTAAGTGATAAAAATCTGAAGTGACACAACTATAAACACAATATTGAGGTAATATGCCTTATTTTGTTGTTCTTCATCAGTATGAGTTTAATAACCTAGAAATAATCATATCACAGAGAAAAAAGCCTTTTATTGTTGTTCTTCAATTGCTAAAGTATAATAAAACAGTTAAAATTCGGTTATTTCGGGAAGTAGCAAGTTTATTGTCCCCCTCAAGACAAACTATTTCCCTCCGCTTCGCGCCGGGAAATAGTTTATATTTCGGGGGACAATAAATCTGCTACTTCCTCCACATCCGGTCTTTAACTGTATAATATTGTCCTGTTTTTTTTGGTACTATTTCGATAGAAATAATGTAATTAGCGATATGTACGTAGTACGCGAAGACATACAAACATATTTTAAAAATTCAGCATCGTCGAAATTATTATTAATCAGTGGAACTTGTGCAATCCGACATCTGAGTTTTCCGAGATCCTGTGTCATCCCACAAAAATGTATAGTCCCAAAGTATTTCTGTTCACTAAAGTAAAACCTGAGTATTCCGACATCCTGTACAATCCGACATATTTCCCTCGTCTCTTAGTGTGTCGGATTAGACACGTTCAACTGTACATAAATAGTAAAATTAAGTTAATATTGAGTTTTCATGGTAGTTTCTAGAAGTAAGAAATCGTAGAGCATGGAGAGATTTGGCACACCAAGGAATGATACCTGCTGAGGAACGACAATATGCTTGTGGACCTTGTGATAATGTTTGGTGGCGTAAAGTCCCAACCAGGAAAACGGTGAGATTATATATCACGAATGTGACAAAATTTGTCAATGACTTGCGGCAGATTGGTGGTTTTCTCCGGGTACTCCGATAGTTTCCTCCAATAAAACTGACCGCCACGATATAACTGAATAAAAGTGTCATTAAAAACCATAACCCTAACCATATACAGTGTATATGGCGATTCTTATTTGCAGTTTTCTCCGGGTCCTCCAGTTTCCCCACCAATAAAACTGACCGCCACGATATACAGTCAAACCTCGGTCCCTCGAACTCGGATTGGCCGAACACCATGAATGGCTCGAACTTATTTGAAAGTCCCGTCAATTTTCTTTGTATTTCTAAGCAAAAAGAAAACCTCTTTCGCTCGAACACTGACACCTCGAACAATCGAACTCAATAAATGGTCCCGTCAATAATAAAATCACGAGTTTTACCATGCCAAACTCGAACATCGCAATTTAATTGACAAATGTACGGTTGAATATGCTTACATATATATATATGATTAATCAATCTACTAGTTTGATAAATACACTTCAATATATAATAGCGGATTTATGCTACTTAAAATCATTCAATCCACGTCATCTCTCGTGTTTGTTACAATAAGATATCATCAATTATGAGTGTCTATTGTCGAGCATGTTTTATTATTGAAGCGGAAAAAACATTTCCTGTGTCATCTAAATACAAAAAAAAAAAACAGAAATGTACTCGTACTGAAATTCCGATTAACCTGAGTTTATATGTGTATATAGTATCAACAGAAACAAATATAATTGCTTCAAATTCAAATAAAAAAAATGGCTATAATTTGAAAATTGGCCATTAAAAATATATATCCGAATCATCAACCATTATACCGATATCGATCCAAGTGTTAATACCCGACTTCGTATTTCCTGTTTATAAAATAGATCGCGAACAAAGTGAAGAAAACGTTTCTAAAGTACGTTTGAAGATACCAAAGAGGTATTCAGAAGCCGTAGTCTTTGAGAACTTTCTAAAAGTTTAAATATCTTTGACGAGAAAGGCCCATTTTCCTGTGCATCATACTTCATGTCCGTGTAAATTAGCAATTTTATTAGTTTTATAAACTACTGGGGTCTTTTTTTTCTCTTTTTTTTCATATAATACTTTTTTGGTATCAGTAGCAGAAAAAGGAATATTGTGTTGTGTAAGATAGTTTTGAAGAACAGCATTTTTCTGACTAAAATTTGGGCACACCGTATCTTCTGTTTTAACATTGTGATAACTTGCATTATCTAACACAACCAAGCTAGGATTTTTTCAGGGCAGACATCAATTGATTTTCAAACCACTCAAGAAAGACAACATTATTGATCTCCTGGTGATAGTCACCATTCTTTGATTTGGCAAGAAACACTAAATCGCAGCCGTCAATCAAACTCTCACTTCGCGTACCTGCATGCAAAACAATCAAACGTTTGCCTTTACCTGAGGGTATTTTTGGGGCATCAGACCCATCATTCGGAAGCCACATGTAATCTGTGCAGTGATTTTGGTTAACCCATGTTTCATCCATGTACACGATATCATACCCTGCTTCCCTAAAAGATTTGATCTTTCTCAGATAATTACACCAATCATTGATAATAGACACTTGATCGTACAGAACTCTTCCATTATTTTTTTATAAGTATATCCAAGATCAATGAGAGTTAGAGTAAGTTTAGACTTTGATATTTTAATGGAATCTTTTATTTCCTTATGTATTATTGAGACGGTCGGAGCAATTTTCCGTGAATATAAACCGTGGATTGTTCTTTTAATAACACAATGATCAAAGTCGTCCAAAATTTTATCTCTTTCTTTTGGTCTATTTGACTTACAAGGCCTCTTACCATTCATAATACGGTGCACTGAAGTGTAAGACACACCCAAAGCTTTAGATGTCCTTTGATATACCCTATCAAATGAGACAATTGGCTTCTTCGTTGTCTTTTCCTTACTAAAAAAGGCAAACAACTTTTTTACAAAGTTTTGGCATTCCGGAGATAAGTCAGACTGTTTACCCATTTTGCAAAATGTAAAATATAACAATAATTTATGAGAGAAATGCTTGTCAGGTTCGTCTAAAGTACACGTGGCTGTGAGAAAGATTTTACAGGTAAGATACCTGACGTACGGATGGCGCCTCTATAAAGTACATCTACTCCCACCCGAGTGCAGCCTCAGCCAAAACAATAAGAACTATTACTGTAACATTTTTAGTTAGCACTCCTAATTCTAAATAAAACGCTCGTTTATTTTGCTGTTCAAAAATCTATAGTTTAAAAGATATTTGGATTTTTCGTTATTCTAATAAACAAATTATTACATAGCTACATTAAGAAAGAGATGTACTTCGGAAAAACGATCAATATAACGCGGCCTTCGAAGAAGACACACATACGATATAGGGTATGTGATATAGGTATAGGGGTGCGATATGGGTCATTTTCACAATATGTCTCCTTTTGAAAATGCAAGGTTGAAAAAAAAAAAAAAACAATTTGCTTAAAACATCATATTTATTAAACGAACAAAACAAATGATGCTTCTTGAACAACATATTAAAATATGCAATCTTAATAGCATTATATGAAAATATTATTGACAAATTTTCGACAGATGGTGCATTATTTTGTCTATCCTGTTACCAAAGTCAAGAGAACTTTTTGACTATTAAGAGACAAAATGTGTAAATTATGTAACTTATTTCTCAAAGATATGTTAGTGATCTTTCAGAAAACAATTAAAAAAATATTTAATTTCTTTGCAGTTACAAAATAAAAATGTAATTAATATTGTGTGACTACAGGAAATACAAATCCAATTGAAGTACTTCCTAACATTCAGTTTATATTTGGCTTTTGAATCAATCTAATATGAAGTGCCTTTGTTACATATAAGTTTGGTAAAACGATATTGTTTATGGTAACAGCAACGGACATCTATATATCCTGTTACCAAATCATTCTCTACCGTTACTTTACATGGTAACAGGATAGATAAATTTATATGTTTATTGATGCTGTAGTGAAATAACTGCTCCCCGTAAATCGGTGTTTGCTTTTTTGGTGAATTATGAAATGTTTCACACCTTGTAATTAAAGTACATATCATAACACACTTTCAACTATTTGATTAGGTTGGCCGATACATAATTGTCTATCCTGTTACTAAATCAGTCTATCCTGTTACTTTATTCATGAGGATAACAGGAAAGACAGTAACAGGGTAGACAAATTTATATGTTTATTGATGATGTAATGAAATAACTGCTCCCCGTAAATCGGTGTTTGCTTTTTTGGTTTAGTGTTCTTTGTTTCCAAACAGTTAGGGACCCTTTTAAGGATGTAATTTCGTGTATAGGTATAATTTTGTTGTTGGTAACATGATGGACATTTTAAAAGGGTACGCTCTTATTTTTATTCACTTTTCTTGTTATAATTTTGTTCCCTTGTCTTCTAACGTTCTAACGTGCAGGTTGCCATTTTGAAGACGCTGTGTACTTCTGGCGTCATCATAGAAGAGTTCCGTATTTGCAGGGAGAAATCATTGTTGTGTGGATCTTGTATCGGTAGCAGGATAGACATGCATTTCGTGGACGCCAGCAATAATTTTGTTTTTTTTTATAAACAAATACAAAAATAACTTCAAGACTTTACTTTCTTGTTAAAATACATTTAAAAACGATTCAAATAATTCATTTTGCCAATCTGAAAACATACTACAAATCATTGACACCCTCATCCCGGACACTCATAAATTGCGCAAAAAATGACCTTCAAAATTATTTTATTTTGGGTTAATAGGAGTAAATCGTATTCATTTTAGATGTGCCGATTCGAAAATAATCCGAAACTTTGTTTAAACACGAAAAATTAATGCTTTCGTATCCAAATATTTTTTTAACATAGGTGGACAGGAAAAGCGACATTTTTTGAAAATGACCCATATAGGGTATGCGATAAAGGGTAAACGATATAGGCTTGGGACAATCATTGATAATGCATATACAAAACACCTGTATTTTAATATAAATATATGATATAACTGAAATATTGTTGAAAGTGGCGTTAAACACCATAAACCAAAAAAGAAATCTTATTTGCATATCAATCTTTATATGTGAATGTTATCATAGGCTGAAAATAAGTAACAAGAAAAGGTAAGGGACCGTCATGGTCCTGATCATATGATAGTTAGATTTAAAACTACATTTGCAATCAGTGCTTATCACCACTAACGTCGTGAGTTCGAATTCCGTTCATGACGAGGTGTACAGGTCGGTGGTTTTCCCAGAATACTCCGGTTTTCGTCACCAATAAAACTGACCACCACGATATAACTAAATATTTCTGAAATCGTGATGAGATCCGTATGTACAAATATCTAACCCAAAAAATGGAACATTTGTGCTTTTAAAGATTCTTTGTGAAAAGGAAGAATGCGAAAGTTCATTCATGAAAGATTCACTATTTTGAAAGCATGGACAAAAGAATAAGTTCAAAGGGTTAAGTCATTGTGTTACCACCAAGAAGTGAACACACATATTTCACCAGACGTGAGAGAACTTAGATTTTGTAGATTGTGTTATTAATATACTCGTTTGACAGATGAGATAACAGGATATACCACTAAAGCCCGAAGGCATCATCCGAGATTCGATATCTGCAGTTCGAGTTTCGAAATTCAATATCTGCAGTTCGAGATTCGAGATTCAATATCTGCAGTTCGAGAGCATAAATAAAATATCTGCAGTTCGAGAACATAAATAAAATATCTGCAGTTCGAGAACATAAATAAAATATCTGCAGTTCGAGTTAAGTAACTGAAAACAATGGAAGTGAAAACTGAAGTACACATTTAGTGATGAACGAAACAGTTACAGAAGAAATTAATAAAATACTCATAATGTGACAAGAATCTCTACATGTTGTCTTAAATCACTAAACTTTTGAAACTTTTTATTTCACTAAAGGCCCCACATAGGGCAAGATAGTACAAATAATTATAAACAATTAAACAACATGTAATGCATGACCATATATACAAATTATGAAATATATTTATGTTTGTTGGAAGGCAATATATAAATATAAGACATTTATGTAATTGCAAGGCAATATTAACAGTTGTAAGCATTACTTGAATACAGACATAACTATTTTAGCATATTTTGATAAACCAATGAGTACATATTTATCATCACTGTTCATTAACTCACTAAAACTAATGTATTTGGAACATTAGAAATAATTTTTTTCCTTTCATCTTTGAAAAAAGTACAGTTAAACAGGTAGTGAAATTCATCACCCAGTTCTTCCTTATTACATAAATCACAAATTCTTTCTGATCTGTCAATACTAACAAATCTACCCATTTCTTATGACTACCTCATCTAAATGTACACATGTTATACACTAAATCAGGCGGTAATATAGTAAAGTATTTTTCCAAACCAAATTCAGATTTATACATTCTATAATTAGTACATTTAGGTGCATTAAATATTTGCAATTTCCAATACTCAACATAAGAATCATAAAAGTACTGCTTGACGTTCTTAGATAGGTTAAAATTTCTGGGAACAATCTGATCATTCTAACAATTTATAAAACCACATTTGTTCAATATATCTTTTACACATTTTAACCATTTAGAATGGTATACATCACAAAGATCTAATTGATACAAAATATCATACAGTGTTTTATAAATTTTCTCTTTTTTACCCTTTACAATACGTGCCCAAAAACCAATCATCCTTGCATTTATATGAACAGACATAGGCACTCGACCTAGTTCACCATATACAATATAATTTAGTGTACATTTTTTAACTTTCATAATATATTTACAAAATTCTAAATGCAATGTTTCAACATATCATATTTTTCATAACCCCAAACTTCAGCACCATATAACAAGATTGGTGCAACCATTGCATGGAATAATTGCAACAATATATCAATTGGTAAAGACAATTTTCTTGCTTTTCTTAATACATAAAACATGCTTTTCTAGCTTGTTGTACAAGTCGAGCTTTGTTTCTACTAAAATTACCTATTCTAGAAAAAAATAGTACCACGATATTGAAATTCATCTACAACTGTTAATCTATATTTTCACCCAGTTTACTTTTGGAAAATATAACTACATTAGTTTTGGCTGCATTCACCTTCAATTTCCAAGTTTTACAGTACAAATACATTGCATTAAGAGCTGACTGCAATTCAGCCGCAGTTTCAGCAAATATAACTGTATCGTCAGCATACAGTAATAAGTACAATTTAAAATATACTTCAATATCGTCGTTATCAAATAACAAATGTGAAAAATTACAAACATCATTAAGACCATTGTAAGCATGTGACATAAATTCAGTTAAATCATTTAAAAACACTGAAAACAACAGAGGGTATAAGTTTCCCCCCCCTGCCTTACACCAATATTTGATGGAAAAAAATCTGAACAATTGGAGCCATCTCTAACACAAGACTTTGTATTTTTATACATATTTTGTATTACAGTTAACATATTACCATCAATACTAGTACGTAATATTTTTTGCCACAACAATATTCTATCAACGGAATCAAAGGCCGTTCGGTAATCTATAAAAGCACAATATATTTTTTCCGTCTAAACATATACTGGTCAATAAGACATTTAAGATTAAATATGTGATCAATTGTACCAGCCTGCTTTTCACACAGTAAACCTAAACTTTCTAAGTAATTAAACAATCTGTTATTCTAAATACAGGTAAACAATTTGCCACAGCAACTGTATAGTTATCCATCTATAATTATCAGCATTTGCTGGATCACCTTTATTTCTAAATATTGGGCAAATATAACTTCAGACCAGGAATCTGGTATGCTACCACTCTCAAAAACAATATTGAAAATGTTAACAAATACAGGCATTAGCTTATCAGCTGCATGTTTAAAAAATTCGTTAATTATCATATCGCCACCACATGCTTTATTATTTTTCAAAGATTTAATAGGATCAGCAACTTCTTTCTCAGTGATCGTTTCATTTATAACAGTATTGTACTCACTATTATTATCAGGCAAAACAATATCGACATCATTCTGCATATTACTCAACTCTTTAAAATGATTAAAAAATACATTCAATGCAACTTTCTGGGTAACATTTTTACTTTTATCACAACCTTTATTCAGTAAAGACCAATAAGCCTTAGAGGCAGAGGTACGCAGACCTCTTAATTTGTTAACAAATGACTTTTGAAACTCATTAAATTGTTTTTGTATAGTCTTTTCGTACTCTTTACTTCTACGTACCATATCACAATAATTTTCATTACATCGTACTCTATAATACTACTTTTTAGACTTGCGATATGCTTTTCTTTTCATATAACAATCACTATTAAAATACCTTTTACTACATGAATTACGCTTGTTTGAACACTTTTTGTGTGGATTTATGGACACAAACATACCCGCCTTATCTGTGGCAGACTTAATTATATTGTTACCATCATTTACAATCTTGTTAGCAGTTACAATATTAGTATTTTGGGGATTAACAGCCCCAAGACTAATTAACAGTTCATCTATGCTGTTCTCATCTAGGCTGTCTTTGAATACTGGAATACTGTCACCGCACCATCTTGGTTTAATAACAGTTTCACCCTCACGGGTGATTACAATATGAGAGTCTTTCGATTCACCCACATGGGTGATTGCAATATCAGAACTATTTAGTTCATTACCAATGTCTGTATCTTCAGTCAACTTAGAATTATTCACAATATTAGTACATAAATGCAAACAAATAGGTTTATGAATGTCACTTAATATTGGATCAAATATTAAAACATTAAAATCAATGACTGACCTAAATAATGTTGGTTAAATAAGTGCATAATCAATTACAGAGTTATAGTTATTACAAGTTGGTTGGCCAATACCACAATCAGTACCAACTCTACCATTTACAAAGAAGAGCTCTAAACTTCTACATAAGTCTAATAACCTATTACCATACTTGTCAATTTTATATTTATCTAATAGCAGGTATATTACATTCTTCTAAAATATGTAAGCTATTCAAAGGTAACTTATCATCATCTTGTAGATTGAGAACATCAATAATATTATTATCAATAACAACATATTTACTCACATTACCAGTGTGTACATTAAAATCACCAATTAAACAAGCCTGTAAATCATTATCAAGTAGTGTATTTTCAATGTTATTAAACATATCAATATTGCTATATATACTATTATCATGTGGTATGTAAACCATTCCAAATATGTTTTTTTGCAATAACGATCTTTCATCAATCGTAAACCAAAAAACACAATGACTAGAATTAGTAAAAGGGTCATTAACATGAACATATTTACAAAAGAAATCTCTCACAAAAACACAGATTCCACCCGGCCTTGCTTTACAATTTTGACGATTTACAGGTGGTAACAATTTATAACCATCTAATTTAACCTCATCATAATTATCAAGTTTTGTCTCAGTTAGACATAAAGAGCAATAAATTCTATAAAATCAGGATTTCTTAATTTTGATACAAGCCCACATACATTTAGAGCTAAAACGTTCAATTTACAAAATGAATCATTTACAACTAAATTTTTTATAGCTTTATTTGCGTTTTTAAACACATTTTCACACAACTGAATTCTACCATCACTATATTCCCTTCCATCGCCCCCTTACAGCTCGGTCAGGCCCAACTTCTTATAATCTACATCCTGAAATCCCATTTTGAATAAACCATCTGGTGAACTAATCACTGCCTTAGTACCATTCTGCAAATAACAGATAATCTTTCCATCCCACATGGAAGCCGACTTGACATCTTCACATTTACGCACCATTTGAAACAATTTAAATCGCAACTTGGTCAGATCTTCGTTCATAAAGACATTCTTGTAATCAGTGTTTTTCAGGTTTTTGCGTCCAGACAATAAATTATTCTTCAAAGTTCTGTTAATAAACCTCACAATGATTTGACGATTTTGGCCAGGGCGTTTTACTCCTAATCTATGAACGTCATTGAAGGAGGAAACGTCAATAACCCCCCCGCCCACCCCATTGCATTAACAACTTGTATAATCTTGTCTACAAGGTTTTCCTCTGTGTTCTCACCCTCGGGGATCCCTGTAATTCTGACATTCTCGCGGCTCGAGTATTGATCAAGTGCATCGCTAGCATATTCATTGTTTCGAACACCAACCTGTAATCTGTTGATTTTAGTTTCATGTGTGCTTAATGTTTCATCCTTTCGGTTAGCAACTAACGCGTCCAAGACGGGGAGAAGCACAGTTATTACCTTCAATGCCGTTTTCTCAGTGCCCGATAATTTATCTCTTTGATTGCTGAAATGATCAATCAGATCCTCGATCGCATCATTTACAGATATATTATCTTCTTTAAGGTTGCTGCGTTTGTCTTTAATAAACCCACAAAGTTCAGCAAAATTGACAGATTTCTTACCTGAGCCATTGCCAGGTTTGTTATGTCCTCTCACCGGCATGGTGAAAAAACAAGTCCAGAATTTACAATGTTACACACACAAATGATGTCCAATATATATCTAAAACACACATCTAGATCGATACTGATAATATTGTCAATACTGATAAGTCCTTCTAACATTATCTGTGCCGATGAGCAACGATTAAAATTTCATAAAAAACAGTTCGGTACATGCATTAAACCGGAAATTCAGTACATTCAATGTGTTTATTTCATTATGAGTAGCCTCCCTTTAGATAAGTAAGAGTTGTCTCGCTTAGATGTAACATTATATGAATTTCATCACATTGGTTAATTAAGTGTACTCAATTTCGAATCTCTAACTGCAGATATTGAATTTCGAGTCTTAAATAATCTGGAATTATTCTTCTTTTATGCTATGCACATGTAGTAGAGCGAATGTTTACTTTTAAATTGGGGAACTTATAATAAACACATACACCTGCTTTCATACCAACTTGTCCTTGATAGTCACTTTCTATAGCAACCTAATTAAACTGTCTCTTCCATAGCAACCCATAAAGAAACTGTCACTTTTCATAGCAACCTCTAAATAAACTGTCACTTCTATAGCAACCCATAAAGAAGCTGTCAATTTCCATAGCAACCTATAAATAAACGGTCACTTCCATAGCAACCCATAAATAAACTGTCACTTTCCATAGCAACATCTAAATAAACTGTCACTTCCATAGCAACCCATAAAGATACTGTCACTTTCCATAGCAACATCTAAAGAAACTGTCACTTCCATAGCAACCCATAAAGAAAGTGTCACTTACCATAGAAACCTCTAAATAAATTGTCTCTGCCATAGCAATCCATAAAAAAAA
>MJUT01002331.1:111686-130455 GCA_002080005.1 Gigantidas platifrons | reverse complement strand
TAAAGAAACTGTCACTTTCCATAGCAACACCTAAAGAAACTGTCACTTTCCATAGCAACACATAAGGAAACTGCCACTTCCTACAGCAACCCCTAAATAAATTGTCACTTCCCATAGCAACACCTAAAGAAACTGTCACTTTCCATAGCAACCCATAACGAAGCTGTCAATTTCCATAGCAACCTCTAAATAAACTGTCACTTCCATAGCAACCCATAAAGAAACTGTCACTTTCCATAGCAACATCTAAATAAACTGTCACTTCCATAGCAACCCATAAAGAAATTGTCACTTTCCATAGAAATCTCTAAATAAACTGTCTCTGCCATAGCAGCCCATAAAAAACTGCCACTTTCCATAGCAACCTAAAAAGAAACTGTCACTTTCCATAGCAACACCTCAAGAAACTGTCACCTTTCATAGCAACCTCTAAATAAACTGTCACTTCCATAGCAACCCATGAAGAAACTGTCACTTTCCATAGCAACACCTAAGGAAACTCCCACTTTCCATAGCAACCCTTTAAGAAACTACCACTTTCCATAACAACCCATAAAGAAACTGTCGCTTTCCATAGCAACACCTAAGGAAACTGCAACTTTCCATAGCAACACATAAAGAAACTGCCACTTCCTACAGCAACACCTAAAGAAACTGTCACTTCCCATAGCAACACCTAAAGAAACTGTCACTTTGCATAGCAACACCTAAAGAAACTGCCACTTCCTAAAGTAACCTCTAAAGAAACTGTCACTTTCCATAGCAACACCTAAAGAAACTGTCACTTCCCATAGCAACATCTGAAGAAACTGCCACTTCCTACAGCAACATCTAAAGAAACTGTCACTTTCCATATCAACCCTTAAAGAAAGTGTCACTTAGCAACTCTCGATATAAATATCTACATATAGGCAATTAATTAAGAGTTTGTGAAACTATATTTAGGTAGCCAAATGCAGACGATGTCAATTGCGATACAACGCTATTCCACGCCACAGTGAATGGGGATGGGCTGAATACACATGCCTAGAATGTAATGGTCACGTGTTTGGGTATGTATATCTTATAAGTAGAGGATTTATAAATATTTTAAGATACTATCAACATAGACAAAATGAAAGCTAAAAGTACAAAAATAAAAGCTTAAAGTACAAAAATAAAAGCTAAAAGTACAAAAATAAAAGCTAAAATTACAAAAATAACAGCTAACAGTACGAAAAATAAAAGCTAAAATTACAAAAATAAAAGCTAAAAGTACATTAAATAAACTAAATGTACTCGTAACTTTTGCATCTACTTAAACAGTAAATGGTATTCATGGTACGTCCATTCCTTAAAGAGGCATTAGCTACGATTTGACCAAAACAATTATAAGCTTTGGAAATTGGTAAATAGCTTTAAAATGATGAAATAAAGGTACATATTTGACATTAAACAGCTTATAGAACCACTTTCCGCCTTTTGAGAACGAAAATTACCATCGATTACTTATTTGCTTGAAAGCAAATAATTTGACCTCGCGTTTTCCGTATGCAATTGACCTTACTAGTGACAGGTAAAAACGAATAATTTGTATTTTGTCGCTTATTAACTGCCAACTTGCATGGTTCTTTGTCCGTAATTAACACCGGCTAAAAGCAGATTCACAAAAAATAAGAAATAAGTGCATTGTTATACTGATTTAATGACGATTCGACAAACTCCGTAAACAATGTCGATAATTAATAAGATGGCGTCCATTTCTTGATCGATCTCAAAACATGAGCATTTGCACGTTTTTTTCCCGATGCGCGTACATTTCATAGCATTTATAAGTTACAGAAACACGTTTTGTTAAGGCATCAATCATATCTGATAGTTTTTATGGGTAGCAGATAATGCCCCTTTAAATAGAGGATCATGAGAGTAAAAAAACATCAAATACACTTGAAACCTCTGAACATATGAAGCTGATTGATGCCTCAAGTCTATTCGGGATGAAACAGTATTGCGCAGCAGTCGCTTGTAGAAACAAACTTTGAAATACAAACCGAGATATCTAATTTAGTGCGCACAACGCGTTTCTAGAATATCCTTCATCAGGCACGATCAAAA
This sequence comes from Gigantidas platifrons, assembly GCA_002080005.1. Taxonomy (NCBI): domain Eukaryota; kingdom Metazoa; phylum Mollusca; class Bivalvia; order Mytilida; family Modiolidae; genus Gigantidas; species Gigantidas platifrons. The sequence continues at coordinate 128,361 of MJUT01002331.1, read as the reverse complement.
TTAAAAGATTAGAAAGCCAAATGGGGCAAAATATGAAACCGTTAATAATTTTGCTAAAATGCTGTATGTAGATTGTTTATCAAGATGCTAAGCCAATTCAGTTTACCTAAAACATAAGAAGTGTTTGAAGATAACAAAGGGAGGTAATCAGAATCTGTAAATCGAAGAAGGACAGACAACACAATGACCAAAAGAAAAAGTACAAAATGACAAACAACGATCTACAAAACACCACAGAGAAAATTTAATATCGAGCAACGCGAATCCCACTAAAAATCGGGAGTGAAAGGTGAAACATTGATCATGTGGTGTTAAATAACAATCAACCAATCATTTTTCTCATTTTAGAGGTTTTGGTCAAATGGAAAATACATGGGCTCCATGTTTCCGGTGTAGAACGCCATGTCTCCCAACAAAAATATTTCCAAGAAGGAGAAGACCACCGTCAGGAAATAAAGATTTGCATTCGTGTTTTAGCAGAAATTGTTTTAATAGAGCAGGTACTGCTTAATATTAAGAATATTAATAAGTGGTTCCTAAAAAATCTTCATGTCAGATCTATTTTTATATTTTCTCCAAATAAATTTCAGGTTTGGTGTATGATGTTTAACGCCACTTTCAACAATATTTCAGTTATATCGTGGCGGTCAGTTTTATTGGTGAAGGAAACCGGAGGATCCGCAGAAAACCACCGACCTGTCACAAGTCACTGACAAACTTTATCACATATCACCGGAGCTGGATTCGAACTCACAACGTTAGTGGTGATAGGCACTGATTGCATAGGTAGTGATAAATCCAACTACCAAACGATCACGTCCACGACGGCCCCATAAATTTTAGTGATTAAATAATCTTTAAATACATTTTTTGAATGATAATTATCGATTATGCTATAAACAAAAAAAGCGGCATTTGTTATATAGCTTCGCGCTCTCAAAATAATTAACAATTCATATTTACTAATTAAACTAAAGTTCTATGGTGCAGCAATAACATGATCATATATACAGTGCAATACGAAAAACACATCATGGTTTTGCTTGTTTGTTTTATGGTGTTTAATGCCACTTTCAACAATATTTCAGTTATATCATGGGGGTCAGTTTTATTGGTGAAGGAAACCGGAGGACCCGGAGAAAACCACCGACCTGTCGCAAGTCACTGACAAACTTTATCACATAATGTTGTATCGAGTACACCTCACCATGAACGGGGTTCGAACTCACAACTTTAGTGGTTATAGGCACTGGTTGCACATGTAGTTGTAAATCCAATTACCATACGATCACTACCACGATGGCCCCCGTGGGATAGAGATTAAGCAAATAATCCATAAATATGCTTAAAAATGTTTTAAGGAGTTCATCATGACTGAACATTTTTATAATATTCTATTATAGGAGTTAGTTCATGTAATGAGGAAATCGTAGAGGCCCATTGAAGGGTACTTTCAGCAATATTTTAGATATATAATAATGTGGTCAGTTTTATTGATGGGGTTAATATTAGAACCTGCAGAAAACCACCAACCATTTTTATGCTAATGACAAATAATAAGATAGATATCTAATAGTCCACTAACAGGGCTATCAATCAAGTGATAGGGTTAGGGTTATGGTGTTTAACGCCATTTTCAACAATACTTCAGGGGCCTGGGTGGCTCAATGGATTATGTCGCTGGATCTAACAACTCATACAAACCTATCACCAATACGGCGTTGGTTCGCGCCCGGCTTTGTAAATTACAAAAAAGGGTGCACTCGACTCGCAACCGCAAGTGATAAAGTTTACCAGTTGCTTGCCCATGGTCGGTGGTTCTCTCCGGGTACTCCGGCTTCCTCCACCACTAAAACTGGTCGTCATGATATAGCTGAAATATTGTTGCAAGTGGCGTTAAACACCAAAAAAATCAAATCAAAAATCAAAATCAACAATACTTCAGTTAATCGTGGCGGCCAGTGTCATTGTTAGAGGAAACTGACATGTCGCAAGTCACTGACTTTATCACATATTATTTCATATCGGTTCTCAATTCCACTTTTTCATTGGTGTAGACATGGTCATGTGTCATGCATTAATCTGCGTTAAAGAAATCTACCAGTCATTAACATGATAATGCCCGCGGGCATTATCATGTTAATGACCGCTCGACGTTTTAGAGTTGCGTCCCTTTTTTAAAACGCAACGGAGATCGTGCAGTTGTCAATGTACCAAAATGAGCAAAATTATTTAGAAAGTCTTATTTCCTTCAATGAAATAAAAATAATAGTTACTTATGTATAGGGCATTATCGTGATTTATAGACTGCCCTTGGGACAGTAGTATTGACTTCAACACTGATAATGCCCTCGCCTGCGGCTCAGGCATTATCAATGTTTCTGTCAATACTACTGTCCCTTGGGCAGTCTATAAATCACGATAATGTCCTATACATAAGTAACTATTATATAAATGTTGTATCGAATACACATCGCCTGGTGCGGGATTCCAACTCACAATGTTAGTAAGTACTGATAGGCACTTAATGCACAGGCAGTTGTAAATCCAACTACCATACGATCACGACCATGACCCCCCCCCCCCTTCCACACACACACACACACTTATTGTTTTCCACCGCGCTACACTCTAGTTTTGTTTATATCATACGATTAACTGCAAATTTAATAATTAAAGTTTTGAATAGCATTAATGTTTATATATTTATTGTTTCTGTTGTTTTATATTTAGCTGGTCACATCTTACCAGGAATTTGCGTCCATCCTAGATCATTGCCTCGGAGAGGACGGGCTGTATTACCGAGTGAAAGTCATACCAGTACAGGTTCAACTGTCGACACATTCTTGACCCAAGATGATTTACTGTCTCAGATTTCGGATTTTAGTCCAAATCTATCAGATGTCGATGAAAGTAGTGATAATGGCGGCAGTAACCATAGCGATTAACAAAATAAAGCGTTTAGTTTTTCTTTAAATATTTTTTCTTTTTGTTTATTTTAAATACACAGAGTGCCCACGTCATATAATATTTTCTGGTAACGAAACAATCCAGATACAAAGAATTATATGAATGCAACAAAAACTACATTACTACACAAAGTAAACACAGCAAAAGATCAGAAGTGACACAAAAAGGATAAATAAGTTTGATTTATGGTGTTTAACGCCACTTTCAACAATATTTCAGTTTTATCGAGGCAGTCAGTTTTATTGGTGGGGGAAACCAGACTACCCGGAGAAAACAACCGACCTGTCGTAAGTCACTTACAAACTTTATCACATAATGTTGTACACGTCGTGATGAACAGGGTTCGAACTCACAACTTTAATGGTGGTAGGCACTGATTGCACATGTAGTTGTAAATCCAACTACAATAAAATCACAACCATGAGGAACCCGAAAAAAATATCACAATTACGAAATTTCCTTGATCTCAACTTAATACCTTTCTCTGTCGTCACACTATTGTTCGGACAGCGGATTATTTTTAAGAATCTACAGTTAATTCCTTTGCTCTTGCATATATGAACTTTAATATTTTGCCATTTTAGGCCTAAGACATGCTTTAAATATTTTGGAACTTGCGGGTATCGAACCTTTGCGTGACTTTTAAAGGACTGCTTTAAGTTTGAACACTTCTGTCTAATTACACGGCTACGGTGATCACACTATTATACATTATTATATGCTTTATGTAAATCTCTTCTGTAATATAAGTTAATACGATATTTTGGCATATATCACAAAGAATTATATAGCGTTGATATACTATGCGAAAATAGTACATCTACTATGCGCGGGGAAGGTTGGGTTTTCAGCTGTCTGTCAAGCTATATATAGCCATTCCACATGCAAGGGGACGGATCCAATCTGTCAATCTATCATAGTCGTCTAGACGCTTTAAATTAAGTATATTTATACTTTTAAAGCCTTAAATGAAACAAAGAATATTCTCGCACTTTCAAGACTATCTGATCCAATATATTAGTTACCAATATCAGGACTTACTTTATTGTAATCGTTCTCAATATATTTTGTCTACATATAGCAGTCAGCATAATAATAATAATAATGTTGTGTTACATGTAGCAATGAATATGCCAATATAGTGGTCAGGGTTGAAGACATAGTGCATTCCCCTTCGGGTCCAACAAGGGTGATATTTTTGCATCAGACACCAAGTAATAGAATACCTGCGGCTTTGCGACAGACGCCAAGTGATTGAATACATGTAGTTTTGTGACAGATACCATGTGACCGATTACACGTAGCTTCGTGTTCTTGGAGTCCTAATCCGACAGCAGTTGTTCCATTTCTTCTTCGCCTACAGCGACGAACCTGTCGCTGGACGCCATGTTTGTTGTCTGTTGAATAAAGGGAAGTAACTATAATTGGAAACACATGAGGCTCACGTGGGAATTTCCTTGGGATTTCCTCCCAAGAGGTGGACCTTACTATGAGACCTTACGATTAGCGGTTGACCCAACGAATGGATAAATGTTACGTGACAGTGTTTTATCAAATCAGATTCAAGATATTTATATGAGTATACAATATTGTTGTATATCCTTCAGACGTTTGGATAGAGGTTTAAAATGGGAAGATAATATATATATATATTTATTAAACAACATTATTAAGAAAATATTGGTGAACCGTGCTAATTTGGGTCACGGGGTACTGTAAGGTCCTGAATGATTACCTGAAGGATTATTCTAAACTGTGACANTAACAAATAAGAAATATGTAAATGTAATTTATAGGTGGAGGAAATCTGAGTGCCCGGAGAAACGTGTCAACCTGCTGCAAGTCATGCAAGTTGCATCGAGTACACCTCTACGTGGACGGGAATCGAACTCGCAATTCTAATGGTGACATACACTGTTTCATAAAACAAAATAAGTATTTCCTTCCATGTCTGTCATCAGCATCTACTTTCCATAAACATCAGAGGTCATAAAGCCCAATTAGTCATCATTAAACTGCATGATGTAAACATCTGTAAAATACCTCCCTTTGAGGGCTATCATTACAAACCAAATTAAAGTTCAACAGTCTAATAAATTACCAAATTATATCAGATGATTTATTTTTTATTAAAAAAAATCCAGGACCTCTGTGTCCATGAATTTTTTTTTTTTTTTTAAGTTAAATAATATGAAATATTGACATCCACACTTGCCTTTTGGACAGCACATTTCTGTGTCCACACTTGCCCTCAGGCAACACTTGTATATATATGTAAACAATGTAATAGACGCTGTTATGATGATTTTAATCCACATTGATGCGACGGCAAACACAATAAATGATAAATGATCATAAATAGGGTCCCATAAAATCAATCAGATATTAAAAAATATAAACGTCATAAAATGGAAGGTTTGTACTGAAACAAAAATTTGATCTCAAGTTTGAAATTCTTCTTTTTAATATCCTTAATACTAGTATACTGAAATAACAATAATTTACATATTCTGTAAACGTGTGTCTAATGGCTGAAACAAAACACGTTTATCTGCTCAAAACGGTATGTATGTAATTTTTGGAACTATTAAAAAAAAAACAAGACAAACAAACAAAAAACAAAACAAAGACAAAACAAAACAAGCAAAAGACTACAACAAAAGAAACAAATTATAGATGAATGGCTCATTGATTACAATTTTTACACTACAGCTCTACACGTTTTTACGGAACAGAAATTACCCTTTACAGTCATGTCAGCTCATAGTAAGATAAGTACTAGCCAAACTTTTTATTTTGAGCTGTTTTTTCTCTCTCTTTTCTTTCATTGATGTATTTGCTAACTGTATATATTATTGACCATCTACACACGCTAAAAACGCATGTCTAATGTATATACCTAGATTCGCCTTAAGATACAAGGTAACACTTCGACTATTGAAGCCATATTTTTATATAATGGATATGGCCGAGAACAAAAAAATTGTCGGCTCAAAAATATAATTCAAATAATGTTGAGTTAATTTTTCAAAGTATATACGTTGTGTATATTAGATATATATGTTTGTATGTTTGTATTAGATAATAGGTTTTTCATCCTTGATGAAATAAATTACTTTGATATAATGTAGGTAGGATTCGATTCCGGAGACGGAATCCATTATTATTCTGTTCCTGCTTCGAGAACTAATGAAGTTATCAACATTTCTATTATTATATCTGAAGTGTATGCCTGTAAACAAATAGTACCGGAATCAAAATGACTGACTCTTGGAATATCGCCATACAATGGTATCTTAAAATGTGCGTTTTTGTTACCCTTAACTGGAATGGCAGGATTAAAAAAAATACGATTTTCACTCGCAATCTACACGTAGTCCTTTTAATTTGAGAGTTAGGGATATGGTGTTTAACGTCACTTTCAACAATATTTCAGTGTTAACCTTTAATGGAAAGGTAGGATTAATTACGATTTTCTTTCGCAAACTTTCCATAGTCCGTTGGACTTGCGGGTTAGGGTTATGGTAACGCCATTCTCAAAAATATTTAAATTTAATATCTTCAGTATTATATTGATTTATTTTCTTGAAATGTTAATTCCATGTTTTATAGCACGAATTTACTAATCCATAATTTAAAGAAAGCCATTACAGGTACATTGTATTTATCACGTACACGTATTCAAGTGGGCCTAAAAGTTCATGCTTTGCATGCTTTGTTTATCGCGCCAAGTTTTGATATAAAGTGTGTGGAAATAAGTTATATTTGTACACAACATTTTTGGAATGACACCAGTACACTTCAAATCGGATTAATAAGGAAAAGTTCTCAACATATTCGATGTTTTATACTAATTGCAGATGAAATTTTTCATAATATCATACGTAAATAGCCTAGAACGAAGGAAATACGTCGCTGTTTGATTTTCTTGTATCCTGTACAATTTCAATGTTGACACGCGCAATATTCATACGACTTGACAGTGAACTCATTCGGGAAAGCGTTTGCGCATGTACGAAATTGTTTGTTGACGAAGAAAACGTGCTCAAATCGTATCGTGCAAGAACAAAAACATTGACGGAGTCTACGGAAAACGACACAAAGAGGAGGATTTAGCAAGCTTTGTGTAAAAATAAAAAAAAAGATGTTATACTAGACGTTTTGTCAATATGAATATAACATAAGCAATGGACAGAAAATAGTGTCCAATATATATAATATATACAAGGCTTCCAATGCCAAAATCGGTCAAAATGTAAACAAAGTGGTTTATTTTTTTGCACGCCTTTTTCGTGTAAATCTCGTGGTATCCTTCCATTCCATACTACCTAAATATACTTCCGCCTTACTTTTTTCGGGAATTAATCCATCATCAGAGCGTCACAGAGAAGTTGTTGTTGAATGCTGAAGTTTAACTACTTCCATGGAGGTCAATAGCCATTGCAAACTTGAATTACCCCCCTTTACGTTCCAAATTAAATATTAAAAAATGGAATGCCATTTTGTGCAAAATAAACATATATTTTTGCATTGAGGAAAACAACATCAACACCTTAATACTATTTTTATCAGTATTTTATTTGATTTTCGTATGAACATTATTCAGACCGGGACAGTTGCACCACCATGAACGTCGTTAAACTTCAGCATTCAACAAAAAGTTATCTGTGACGCTCTGATGATGGACTAAAATAATGGATTTCATGTCTGTTTTTTTTTTCTAAATAAATATAATCAAGACAACTCAAGTGTTGTCAATAATATGCAATACAATTTGTTTACAATTTTCCCCTTATCAGGCCCCTTTGCAGAGTTTGGGTTTGTTTTTATTGATTTCATCACGTATTTCCGATTTTAAGTGTCATTCTTACTAAGTACCATTATATAATATTAACTGATTACCCCGGGATCCAATTTCATAGATATATTTCTTAAATTATATTAATTCTAACGAATTTACATGCAACATGCTTCCTGGTTATTTATAGCAGTTATCCGTGTTCGGCAAACTTCGGAACAGCAACCGACTTATTATTAGGTCTGTTAATGGCGATTTCACCAACAGGCATTCGAATTCTTTTCACTAATTACGACATAAAAACACATTTTTTAAATCTGGCTTTTTGTTCAGAACATTTTATTAGTATAAAACATCGAATATTGGCAACTTTTAATATATAAAAAAATAATAATAATAAATTCTGACAGCCTGTATGCCTTTAAAGCTTTTAGATAATAAAACGGATATCAACTGTATTTTGACAATTGTTCGTTGACTATTTTGTTATTTTGATGTCATTTTGGTATTTAGCCTTTTCTGTTATTTATAATGTAAAATACTTTTTCCTCACTTCTTTATATTCCATTCCTATCTTTAAATGGGATCCGTCGTGATCATGATCGCATGGTAGTTGCATTTATAACTACCTATGCAATCAGTGCATATCACTTAAGTTGTGAGTTCAAATCCCGCTCAGGCCATGTGTACTCGGTACAACATTATGTGATAATGTTTCATCAACGGAAAGAACAAATGCCTGGCAACAATAATTTCATTTGGAGACTAGAATATTTTTTCAGTACTATATAAAATTAATATTAAATATTTACTTCATATTTCTATGCATTCCCATAAGCAATAGACACTGTCTGTTGCAGGACTGCTTCATTAGTAAGATTTACTTGAATGACATAGATTTTGTATACTAAACTGATGGTAAAGAAATGTGCAATGAATAATTATAAAAAAGAAAGTTGCTATTGGTTAAGTTGAAGTCTTCACTTCGAAAGTTTTACGGTCGCCACCATGACTTGGTTTACAGTTATGGAATACCTGTGTCACAAATGACCACGGATATATATTCCACTTGTCGTAAACACTTCCCGGTCCTTTCCTCACTCATGACTTATCACCGTGTTTGTAACTAGATTAAAGCGACGGGTGCCACTAGTGGAGCAGGAACTGCCTAACCTTCCGTGGCACCTGAGTTCACTCCCGGTTTTTAATGAGGTTCGTGATACTCCATCGTTAGTTTGTTGTGTATATTTTGTGTCTGTTTGTTCTTTTTCGCTTGGTTATTATATTTTCTGTCCTTCTATTTACGGATTCTGATTACCTCATTGGTATCTTCAAATTCTTCATAAACAGTAATTGTCATCAGTTCCGAAAGAAAGTTTAAACAGAGATGTTCATCAATTCCACCAATATCAACAAAGCGGAAAATCATCTCTCATCTTACTGAACGCACTGAAAGAAAAAAAGACATATGACGTTGGATATCTATGTCCTGACTTGGGACAGGCAAACCATGTGGCGATGTAAACCTGTTAATGAGATTCTGATCCTCTGCTCTTGATAACTGGATCACCAACAGCAATACTTATATAAAACAAACAATAATAACCTGCAGTTTCGCTTCCACTCAAAAAGATCACATATTATCACAAAAATGAACAACAACATAAACATGGACAGTACAATAGCGGGGTCAATGAATGACACCATAAACATGGACAGTGCAATAGTAAGGTCAATGAATGACAACATAAACATGGACAGTACAATTGCAGGGTCAATGAATGACAACATAAACATGGACAGTACAATAACAGGATCAATGTATGTTCATATTTAATTGACTTCTAGCTAGGAAGGTTGAATCTATTTATACAAACAATGTTAGGTGTTTGACTTGAGGGGTATATCATTTTTCGTTATTTTAAGAGATTTAATAGTCTAAAGAAACTGAGCACTGAATTCAATTATTCAGTCAAAATATGTTAAGGTTTCTATGTTCCTTGGGGAGACCAATCTTATATTGTAAATTTAATAATAATTACATTATTAAGGCTCCAGCTATAAACTTGATTATCTACATCCATAAAGTGGAAACAAATGATTTTTTTTTTTTTTATATCTGTGAAAAGTCAGTGGTCATGTTTTTGTGTAAGGGGTATCGAATTTACCCCTTAACACGATTTCTTTATTGAATTTTAGAACTGTCCCGACAATGCGGTATCCTTTGGTTTTCATTTTTAATGATATTGACACTCAGTTCATATACAAAATTCAATAGATTTACATGTCAGTACATCATAAATAAAAGGTTTTAAATTTTCAATTTCAAATAAAGCAATTCAACCCTTTTTTATTCGTTCATGATTTAACATCGGATCTTTAACATCAATATAACGATCGGTGCCATTTGTAGAGCAGGAATTGGTTATCCTTCCAGAACAACTGATTTCACACCCAGTTGTTTGTGCATTACGTCGTTGAACAGTTTTCTGTAAAGTGAAGTATTTGTAGTACTATTGTTCGTAATTTTGTTCTTTTTTCGCTTATCCATTGTATTTCATGTCCTTTCATATTCGGCTCTTGGCTACTCTTAAGGAGTGGCCATTGGATGCCCATGGCAAGACATAATTATCCGACGCCACCCCAAAACATCTGTCACTACTGATTAGGCTTATCATTGTCATACCTTAATCTCTATGATTTATTATTTGGGAACATGCTCTCGTCATGGATATGTTGAAAGAAGGGTTTGAAAATACCAAAGGGGTAATCAGAATCCTCAAATCGAAGAACAGACAACACAATGGCCAAAAGAAAAAAGACAAAAGGACAAACAACGATCTACAAAACATACACATCAAACTAAAGAGCGATTAAGACGAATCCCCCCGTTCACTTGGTGTTAAACCATGACAAATAAATCCATAAAACTGAACATACCCATGTACGCACTCAAGATTTTCATGTACAATGAGGCGTTTTTTATTTGTTTGCAATGATCTATATCTGTGTCGTGTATTTCCTCTCAGATGGCATCGTGGCCGCGATCGTATGGTAGTTTGAGTTACCTCTAGCCCTGAAATTTCTAGATCGATTCTCGTCCGTAGCGACGATTTATGTGATAAAAGTTTGTCAGTGAATAGTGGCAGGTATCCGGCTTTCTAATATGTCCGTCATCAATAAAAACTCATTGCAGTGAAATAGCTTGAGTGGACTGAGTAAAACACCTACAATCGAATCCATTTGCACCCCCCCCCATTTTCCCCTCTCTTTGTGTGATTTGTTGAATATTTAAGCTTTCTAGGAATTCAATAAAACACACAACTCTTTCTACTGACTTTGAAATAATAAACTACGTATATGAATAAATCACGCAATGCATTCCAGGAAGTAAATTACTTGTACACGTAATATTATGTGGCACCATTGTTAAATGTGTCATGGAAGAAGATTGCGACACAAAGGTAAATATTTATTTCAAATTTAAAATCATTCATTGTTATCGATCTTATTTAGTTCGACAATAATATAATCATTGTTTTTTTTAAATAAAATTAAGCCATCCATACTACGACCATAGAAAGGTGGTGACTTGCGACAGGTTGCTGGTTTTCTCTGGGTCATACGATTTCCTCCACCAATAAAACTTACCTCCACGGTATAACTGAAATATTGTTGAAAGTGGTATCAAACACCATCAAGCAAACAAACAAACAAGCAAACACTGAAATGGGTTTGTCTTTGTCTTACATGCAGTTATTATTTTTTTTAAGTTGGCCATGAAATTGAAATATTGATTTTTGTTATATGAAATGAACATGAAAAGCACATGATAAAAATTTCTTAGTTAAGGAACATCATTTTTATGAATGTTGGGACATTTTATTGTAAATAATTCTCGATCTAACGTCCATCGTTAGTATATATATAGAGTAAAGAAACAGAAAATGCAATCTGTTTGAAAATTGCTTGATAAAAATACTTGTTTATAGTTTATATCTGTTCTCAAAGATCTTGTGATGTGTAACCACATCAACAAATATGACCCACTTTAACATGTCAAAAAATTAATATAATATAAATAAAACAACGGCATGAATAAAAATCAGGGAAAGAGGGGAGGGAGTGTTTTAGCCCATCGAAGAGTACATAAATAATATCATTCAGTAGGCCATTGAACTATCATTAAGTACACATTTAAACGTTACAAATATATCTATAAAAATAAATATTACACTGAGAACAGACATATGTATCTATTTTTTTTTAGTAAATATTGATTAGAACTTAGTTTGAAAAACACGATTGTCTACATTTAAAAGTTACGAGATATGATAAAATTTGATTGACAGTTTCTTTGTTTACAAAAGTAACGGTGAGTGGATATTTACAAGTCATTGAAGGAAAGCAATGGATATTTCCTCTTTAATTAAAGGAACATTTGCGGTAGGCACTACCGACAAAATTTGTGGGCGGAGCTTATCATCAAAAATCCCCGTTGATATGAACAGCATATTTATGAAACTGTATGTCACATGGCCAACGTGACCTAAAGGTCACATACGGTACCTCAGAAATTAAATTTTTCGAAGTGATTTTTGTAGACTGATGAAGAATATTATTTTTAATAAGGCTGAGAGTTTCGTAGGCAGGAACACTAGTGACCATGCCTGTCAAATAGTTTCCTCCAAAAGTAACTGTGAAACTATGTATCATTGATTTTTCCTCCTCGAGATAACCGTGGTCAAAATAATGAACATACGAATGTTTGCTCCGCCCACAGCTATTTATACCCCGCTCCCGGTTTAAGCGAGTTGAATACATGACTACTGAGTCTATATTACTAGTGTTCATGTACTTGATATCAATTCTAAAGGTATGACCAATGACCATTCATACAGTGAAACAAGCCTTTTCTTATCAAGAACTTCTAGAAAGATTAGTAAAGCGTACAATTATTCTAAAACGAGATGTTCACTCATTTCCTGTCTTTATGACGATTTCTGTATGTAATTCTCCCCGCCCAACCAAATCATCAACCCCAAAGGAACCATGGGGTACTAACATTAAACATGTATGACCTCTGCTTGTATATGATACACCCCATCCAACTGAATTATTATTCCCCCGGGGATATTAAAATTGCAAAATGTCTTATCCCGAAAGATATGTAGAAGACAACCTCGTAATAAGCAATAATTTGTTAGGTTAAACGTGACGTATAACTTGTACAACAGGATACCCACTTATAGTTGTAAATGATTCCACAATCTATTACTTGATAAATGGCGTCAATCTCACGGATGGGTTGCTACGTCACATGCACGGATACTTGAACATCGCCTCGAGGTAGGTTTATGCAGTTGTACAATTTAAAAAAAGGAAAACTAACAAAACCAAGTAGTTCACCCAAGGGCCCACATATCAGACTTCATCGTTATCATACATTCATTGCGTGGAAACCCGTCAGTTTTACAAACACTTCTGTACAGTAGGATAGGTTTTGTGTGAACGGTATCCTTGCCCGGAATGTTAACTGTAGTCTTTGCAATATATACTAGTATTAGGTTCTCCTTCGTCTTGGCCAATTTTGCCTAACCCGTTGAAGTCCGTTGGGATTCGTGTTGCCAAAGACATTCAAATTATTTGGTTTTCATATATTTTGACTTTTGAGAGTACTGACCTGATGCAGGTTATTCTAGAAACGCGTCGTACGCACTAAGTTTCATATCTACGTTTTTAGGAGTTTTCACCGATTTTTCAGTATCACGGCGTATTGGTAGAGGCAATAAAGGAGAACCTGGATAGAACCACCAACTTGAGCAAATGACTGACAAACTTAATCACATACATTTGTATCGAATGCTACGAGCTGAAAATTAAGTAGCGAGTTAGATGAGTCGTAAACAAAATGATTGTACAAACATGGTCACAACGATCCCCTGCGAACGACGTAAATAAAATGACTATACAAACGTGGTCACGACGATCCCCTGCGAACGACGTAAACTAAATGACTAGACAAACATGGTAACGACGATCCCATGTGAAAGGCGTAAACAAAATGAATATATAAACATGGTCACGATGATCTCCTGTGAAAGACGTCAACTAAATGACTATACAAACATGGCCACGACGATCCCCTGCAAACGACGTAAACTAAATGACTAGACAAACATGGTCACGACGATCCCATGTGAAAGCCGTAAACAAAATGAATATATAAGCATGGTCACGATGATCTCCTGTGAAAGACGTAAACTAAATGACTAGACAAACATGGTAACGACGATCCCATGTGAAAGGCGTAAGCAAAATGAATATATAAACATGGTCACGATGATCTCCTGTGAAAGACGTCAACCAAATGACTATACAAACGTGGTCACGACGATCCCCTGCGAACGACCTAAATAAAATGACTATACAAACACGGTCACGACGATCCCCTGCGAACGACGTAAACTAAATGACTAGACAAACATGGTAACGACGATCCCATGTGAAAGGCGTAAACAAAATGAATATATAAACATGGTCACGATGATCTCCTGTGAAAGACGTCAACTAAATGACTATACAAACATGGTCACGACGATCCCCTGCGAACGACGTAAACTAAATGACTACACAAACATGGTCACGACGATCCCATGTGAAAGCCGTAAACAAAATGAATATATAAACATGGTCACGACGATCCTATGTGAAAGGAGTAAACAAAATGACTATACAAATATGGTCACGATGATCTTCTGTGAACGACGTAAACAAAATGACTATACAAACATGGTCACGATGATCTGCTGTGTACGACGTAAACAAAATGAACAAACATGGTCACGACGATCTGTGAACGATGTAAACAAAATGACTAGACAAACACGGTCACGATGACCCCCTGTGAACGAAGTGGACAAAATGACTATACAAACAAGGTCATGACGAGTTCATGTTAACACGAACTAATCTATATTTTGATATCAAATTATCAACCTCGTGGAAAATTTTTACACTCGTAATAGAATGTTATCTTTAGGTAAAATGTATATATATACAATATACGAACATTGTCGAAAAGTATATAATTTATTTCTACTAGCAGAATATAATGCCTACCCATATGTGAATAACAATAATGTATGGCCGGCCTGAATTATTTCTTAAATAATGATGACTTGTTCTCGTCCTGAATATTGCTACAAATTCTCCCTCCTGGACATCAATCAATCAATCAATCAATCAATCAATCAATAGATCTATCGTGTGCACTGTAAAGGAAAAAAACAATGTCCATCTTCAATATTATAATCACAAAACAATGATAACCTCTTTTTTCTCCGAATTTTCTATCTGTAAACTGTGTTCACTACATGTAAGGTTGTCAAAAGATTGTCCGGCTTCATGGCAAGAGAAGTATTCCTCCTTATCTAAATGTGTATGCTACTGCATAATACGAACAATAGCTTATTATTATCATCATCATCATCATCATCATTACTATTATAATTCTTATCTGTAGATAAAACGTTTACGTGAGTTGTTCAGAGGACGATTTGCTTACATAGAAGCAAAAAGATTACTCGCGCATCATGGAGATGACATCCACGCGACTCTGAATTTTGTGTTTGAGTGTAAGTTTAAATAACTCAGTATATTATTTTTGTCATTTGTGGAGCAGGAATTACTTACCCTTCCAGAGGACCTGAGTTCTCCACCGCTTTTAAGTGGGGTTCGTGCTTTTGCTCCGAATACACATACACTTTATATTTTAAGGCATTGCATTAATATTGTGTCTATCCTACAGAAAAATCACATTACGCCATCGACTTTTATATTTTGAACAGATATATCATGTTTGGGAGGGGTATTTTCGAAAAATACCAGTCGAGAGACGAAAATTTCCAGAGCGGAAAGGCGAGGGAAATTTACTCTCAAGACGGGTATTTTTCGCAAATACCCCTCCCGATATGATATATTTGTTTAATTACACTGAATATTATTTAAAACACTGGCTAAATATTTTTTTAATGCTTTACGTTTACATCGGAACTCTTCCAGGTTTCAAATTTTATTAATCACGTTACCTTATGTATAAAGGTAAAGAAGAAATATTCTGAATGAATTTGGCGGTTTGAGGCACGCGAGGATAAAAAAGTGAAATACGTTTTCGCAAATACCACGGCACAGAGGGAAACAAAGTTAAATCCTCATGCAAAAACCCCGGCAGCGGTAAAAATGAACGAAATGAATCCTAGATATGAAAATATGCGAAAAATACACCGGCTATTAGCCAATCAAAATCCAGGATTCTTATATAAGGTGTAATTATGAATTTAATTTCACCTTATATTAGAATGTTGTCTTCTGATTGGTGGATGAAAGAGGTGTTTTTTGTTTGTTTTTTTTTTATACCAATTCTTGGTTTCTTTCAACTTTTCCGCCATTGCCGTGGTATTTGCCTAATGATTACCCTTAACCGAGACGCTTGTAACAAAATTTGTAAAACGATATCAGTTATGCGTTTTATTGCAAAATCGTATTTGCCGTTTTTACCCTTCATCGAGACGCTTTTAACAAAATTTGTAAAACGTTATCAGTTGTGCGTTTTATTGCAAAATTGTATTTTGCGTTTTTACTCTTCACCGAGACGCTTGAAACAAAAATTGTAAAACGTTATCAGTTGTGCGTTGTATGTAACATCATTCGGTAGAATTAAACAGATACATCATGTTGGGACCTGAAAACGACAAACAAAAGTATTATTTATTTAGCAAGTATTCTAAATAATATTCGTTGTAATTAAACAGATATATCATGTTTGGGAGGGGTATTTGCGAAAAATACCAGTCTTGAGACTAAATTTCCCTCGCCATTCTGCTTGGGAAATTTTTCGTCTCTCGA
>MJUT01002331.1:93396-105812 GCA_002080005.1 Gigantidas platifrons | reverse complement strand
AAACTAAAATAAATTCAGTGTATATGCATGTAGGTCTAATTTGATTATGAGTAGCTTCCCTTTAGTTAAATAAGAGTTATCTCGCGCAGACGCAATTATGACTTTCATCTCATTGGTTAATTAAGTGTACTCAATTTCGAATCTCGAACTGCAGACATTGAATTTCGAATCTTGAATGACACCTCTTTCGTACAGTTTATGAAACTTTTATTAACACATACACCTGCTTTTATACCAATTTGATAGTCCTTTCTATATCAATCCCCAAATAAAGTGTCATTTCCATAGCAACCGCTTAATGGACTGTCACTTTCCACAGCAACCTCTAACGAAACTGTATCAACCCTTATAAAAACTGCCACTTTCCATAGCAACCCTCGATATAAATATATACATATAGCAATAGGCAATTAATTAGGAATTTGTAAACCAATTTTAAGGTTTCCAAATGCAAGAAGTGTCGAAATCGATACGAGGCTATTCCACGTCACCAGGAATGGGGATGGGCTGAATACACGTGCCTAGAATGTGGTCACGTGTTTGGGTATGTATATCTTATAAGTAGCGGATTTATGAATGATTTAAGATACTATCAATATAAACAATATAAAAGCTAAAAGTACAATGAATAATAACTAAGCTAAAAGTACAATAAATAAAAACTAAGCTAAAAGTACAATAAATAAAAACTAAGCTAAAAGTACAATAAATAAAAGTTAAAAGTACACAAATTAAAGCTAAATACATTTTAAACCTCTGAACTTTAAAAGTTGACTGTTGCATCATGTCTGTTCGGGCTAGGATAGTATTGTGCAGCAATCGTTTGTCGAACACCTTGAAATAAAACCGTAGATATCTAATTTAGTGCGCATGAGGCGTTTCTATAATAACCTTCATCAGCTACGACCAATGTTAAAAGACTGGAAGGTCAAAAGGTGCAAAATCATATGAAACCGTTAATAAGTAGATTGTAGCACGTGGATTGTTTATCGTTCGTTCGTTTATGGTGTTTAACGCCACTTTCAACAACATTTCAGTTATATCGTGGCGGTCAGTTTTATTGGTGAATGAAACCGGAGTACCCAGAGAAAACCACTGACCTGTCGCAAATCTCTGACAAACTTTTATCACATAATATTGTATTGAGTACACCTCGCCATGAACGGGGTTCGCACTCACAACTTTAGTGGTGATAGGCACTGATTGCACAGATAGTTGTAAATCCAACTACCATGCGATCACGACCACGACAACAAAGGGGTAATCAGAATCCGTAACTCGAAGAACGACAGCCAACACAATGACCAAAAGAATCAAAGCATCACAGAGAACATTTAAAGTGGAGCAACGCGAACCCCACTACGGCGATGAAAGCTGAAACATTAATCATGTGGTGTTAAATAACAAGTAACCAATATTTTTTTTCTCATTTTAGAGGTTTTGGTCAAATGGAAAATACATGGGCTCCATGCTTCCGGTGTAGTACGCCATGTCTCCCAACAAAAATATTTCCAAGAAGGAGAAGACCACGGTCAGGAAATAGAGATACACATTCGTGTTTTAGCAGAAATTGTTTTAATAGAGCAGGTACTGTTATTAATATTAAAATTATTAATATGTGATACCTTATAAATATTCATGACAGAACCATTTTTATATTTTCACCACATAAATTTCAGATTTGGTTTATGGTGTTTAACGCCACTTTCAACAATATTTCAGCTATATCGTGGCCGTCAGTTTTATTGTTGGAGGAAACCGGAGTACCCGGAGAAAACCACCGACCTGTCGCAAGTCACTGGCAAACTTTATCACATAATGTTGTATCGAATACACCTCACCATGTGCGGGATTCGAACTCACAACGTTAGTAGTGATAGGCTTTGAATGCATAGGCAGTTGTACATCCAACTACCATACAATTAGGTCCACGCCCCCCTCCCCCCACACACTTATTGTTTTTCAACCGCTACACTCTAGTTGTGTTTATATCATAAGGTGAACTGCAAATTTAATCATTAAAGTTTTAAACATTCTGTCGGTTTAAGTATCATTAATGTAAATATATTTATTGTTTCTGTTGTTTTATATTTAGCTGGTCGGATCATGCCAGGCATTTGCGTCCATCCTAAGTCCTTGCTTCGGGGAGGAAGAGCTGTATTACACAGCGATAATCATACCAGTACTGGTTCAACGGTAGACACATTCCTGACTCAAGATGATTTGATGTCTCAGATATCTGATTTTAGTCCAAATCTATCTGATGTCGACGAAGGTAGTGATAATGGCGGCCAGTAACCATGGCGATTAGCAAAATAAAGCGTTTGTTGCTTTTTTTAAGATTTTCTTTTTATTTTGTACATGGCAACGTCATATGAGATTAACTGGCAAAGAAACAACCAAGAAACTAGGAAATAAATAAAAACGACCTTACAACAATGAAATGAAATCACGTCACACACACAGATACTTGAACATCGCGAACGTCGCCTCGGGGTAGGTTTATGCAGTTGTAAAATTCTAAAAAAGGAAAACTAACAAAACCAAGTAGTTCACCGAAGAACCCACATATCAGACTTCATTGTTAGCATACATTCATTGCGGGGAAACCCGTCAGTTTTGCAAACACTTCTGTACAATTAAAATTTCACACACAACTCATTTAACTATACAGAAGTGTTTGCAAAACTGGCGGGTTTCCACCCAATGCATGTCTGCTAACAATGAAGTCTGATATGTGGGCCCTACGGTGAACTACTTGGTTTTATTAGTTTTCCTTTTTTTAAATTGTACAACTGCATAAACCTACCACGAGGTGATGTTCAAGTATCCGTGTGCGTGACGTAGCAAACCACCCGTGGAAATAAAAGACCAGAAGTGACACAAAAAGGATAAATAAGCAATAATTCAAACTTGTTTCGAGGAAATGAACGGATTACTTATTCAGAGGACACACCAATTGGTTTGGTTTCTGGTGTTTAAAGTCACTTTCAACAATATTACAGTTATATCCCGGCGGTCAGTTTTATTGGTGAAGGAAACCGGACTACCCGGAGAAAACCACTGAAAGTCACTATCTGAACTTGATCAAATAATGTTGTATCGAGTACACAGTCGTGATGAACAGAGTTCGAACTCACAACTTCAGTGGCGATAGGCACTGATTCAGTGATTGCACAGGTAGTTGTAAATCCAACTACAACACCATACTTACGAAATGTCAGTGGTTTATTTTTTTAGAATCTGCAGTTTATTCTTTTTTTTGTGTATATGAACTTTAACCCTTTACCATTTTCGGCTTTAAAACGTGTTTTAAGTATGACATATGATTTTTTAAAAGAATCTGCAGTTTTTTCTTTTGTTCTTGTGTATAGAAACTTTAACCTTTTTAAACTTGTGGTATCGAACCCTTGCATGACTTTTTAAAGACTTTTTTAAGTTTGAACACTTCTGTCTAATCACACGACTACGGTGATCACACTATTAGCATGATTCAAGTATTTGAAATCTGGCATAATTCATGCTCAGAACTGATGAGTACGCAATACAAGCAACAAGTAAGAAGCCAACCGTAAGTAATTACTAATCAGACCGATCATAGGTAAATATTTGGGACTCTTGAAACACCTTGAAATATATAAATATAAACGAGAATCGAAAGGAGGTATGCCAATACAAAATTGTCGTTTTATTTTTTTATTTGTTATCTAATTTGACTTAATCTAAATATTAAAAATGTAAAAATATCAAGTAAAACACAATTACAAAAAGGGTGCACTCGACTCACAACCGTAAGTGATAAAGTTTACCAGTTGCTTGCCCATGGTCGGTGGTTCTCTCCGGGTACTCCGGCTTCTACCACCATTAAAACTGGTCGCCATAATATAGCTGAAATATTGTTGAAAGTGGCGTTAAAACACCAAAAATCAAAATCAAATCAATCAAGTAAAGGCACCTGCGCTGATGGAAATGTATCAAGTAATAGAACAGACTCCAACTCCAACAAAGAGCAATGATAAACCATAACTCGAAGAAGGTCAGACAAATACAATGGAAAAGAACAAAACTGTCTACAAAACACTACACAGAAAAAAAAGACTATTTGTTGATTGATTGTTGTTTAATGTCAGTTGAACAGTATTCAGCTATACACATGACGAAAACAAGATTACAAAGAATACATCAAGCAGGTAAAATATAGCATTGGAACGGGCCATTAGAAACACGTTTAGATTGATTGATTTTTGGTGTTTTATGGCCACTTTCAACAATATTTTAGTTATATCATAGCGACCAGTGGAAGAAACCGGAGTACGCGGAGAGAACCACCGACCATGGACAAGCAACTGGCAAACATTATCACTTGCGGCTACGAGTTTTGTAATTTACAAAGCCTGGCGCAAACCTACACCGTATTGGTGATATGCTTGTATGAGTTGTTAAGTAATCCAACTGCTTAACTCATTGAGCCGTCCGGGCCCTGACACACGTTTATACTATCACAGGAATACATGTATACAATATATAAGATTAGAAAGTTATATCGTGTAACTGACCAGCAATGACAATTTCTAACAAACAGTATCTCCATAGGAACTGCTTCAAACTGCTTTAGGGACCGTCTTTGTCGTGATCGTATATTATTTACAACTACCTATGCAATCAGTGCCTATCACCACTAACGTTGTGAGTTCGAACCTCGCTCAGGCGAGGTGTTCTCGATACAACATTATGTGATAAAGCTTGTCAGTGACTTACGACAGTTCGGTGGTTTTCTCTGGGTACTCCGGTTTCCTCGACCAATAAAACTGACCGCCATGATATAACTAAAATATTGTTGAAAGTAGCGTTAAACTTTATAAACCAAACCAAACCATCAAGTTGTTTTACATGCAATGTGCGTGACGTTCTCTATACTCTCATTTGTAGTCCGTTCAATGTGCGTGACGTTCTCTATACTCTCATTTGTAGTCCGTTCAATGTGCGTGACTTTCTCTATACTCTCATTTATAGTCCGTTCAATGTACGATTTATGTATCTGAAATCCAAAATGACCCTCAATCCATCAGAAGATAGAGCAAAGATATTTAAAAATATGTTCATCGTTGATACCACAATTAATTGCAATATTGTTGTAAGAAGGGTTTGAAGATGCCAAAGGGGTAATCCAAAATCCGTAAATCGAAGAATGACAGACAACACAATACCCAAGAGGACAAACAACGATCTACAAAACATACACATAAAACTAAAGATCGAGTAACACGAACCGTGGGTGAACTCAGGTGCTCCGGAAGGGTAAGTAGTTCCTGCTTTACTAGTGGCACCCGTTACAAACCCGGTGATAAGTCATGGAGGAAAGTACCTGGAAGTGTTTACAACAAATGGAGCATAGCTGTGGTGATTTGTGATACAGACATTGCATTGTGGTCAACCAAGTCATAGTGGCGACCGTAAAGTTTTCGAAGTGATGACTTCAACTCAACCAATAAGAACTACATGCTCTGGAATATCGTATCAACTGAGAGATATATACTCCATATGTAGGTGCAGCTGGAATGTTACTACATATAAATGGAAAGTTCACAATGGGAACATTGAAATCATCTCTTTAATTTGTCGTGTAAGTTTTCTTCCTATGTTAGCATATATAGTTAACCATAATACCTTGGAGAAATAAAATATCAAAATAGTTCTCTTGAAAGCAGTTGACCATATACAAGCCTATAGTACATGTTTATAACATAGGAAACAATGGGGGATGTTATGTAAGACATAATAGTGTCCTGTGAAATTGTGTCCGTTTGTGTTATATTTGTAATGAAAAACCTTACACAGTCTGAACGACGTCATCGCTGTGCTTTATTCCGTCCTCGGACTTTATCATAGGAGACAATTNTAAGGGTGGACACTATATCACGGCGGACACTGTGTAATGTGCCCATATGCATCCAGACAAAACTGACTGACTTCAAGCTGTGCTTTAAGTATTAAAAACGGATTAACGCCATTTTCAACAATATTTCAGTTATATCGTGGCGGAAGAAACGGCCTTCCCGGAGAAAACCACCAACTTCTTGTTGCATGTCACTGACATTTTATTTCACATATTGTTGTATAAAATACACATCGCCGTGAGTAAGATTCAAAATCACAACTTTTGCCTGAACTAATTTTTCTGAAGGCTTCTGAAGTTTTCTGTCATAGCCTCTACCACGACCACGACCATTACCACGACCAAAGCCACCTCTTCTTCCTCCGTGACCTCTATTACCACCTCTACCTCTACCGACTCCGCGGCCTCTCATTCCAAAGCCTCTGCCACAACCATACTGATGGTCTGAGCTTATTTTTCTACCAACTTTATTCACATTATGAATTTCTTGAACAATTTTTATTACGTCATCTCCATAAAGAAATTCTGAGTAAGGTTGTGATGGCGTACATAAATGGTGATATTGAAAATCAAGATCAGGCTTATGATTTTCTCTACGTTTCACATTAGTTTGTCTATTGTAATGTCCTAAAAGGCCAATTAAGTGCATTTGTACCCAAATCAATGCAGGATTGAATTTCATCAATTTCTACTGTCTCTTTTATCTTTTCTAATTTATCTAACAGTTTAACAATGTTAAATGATGCCTTAATGACAGTATTTTGTTGGCTTTCTACCATGACATCTTGAGACTTTGTTCATGGGCGCAACAAATTCCACATAAGGTTATTCACTCTTGTTTTCGTTAAACTTGTATAATTTTCAGGTCTTTTAATTTCTTTTAAGAGCTCATTGTATTTCTCATCCGAAATACCTTCCCTGAAAATGCAGTTCGCCATGTCGGCCAAATCATCTGAAACTTTATTGTCTACATATTCCTTAATTTTAAACAAATTGGCCGCAGACTTGAAAACTGAAGTACTACCACTAGCACTGTCATTGTCCACCCTTTGTTTTTTAGCTGGCGGTTCAGCACTAACATTTTCTTCTTCCTGACCCACGTCAGGATTTGTTTCATCCTCAAAATTATTATTATCATCAACATCATCATTAACATTATCACCTATGTTGTAAGACTCGTCGTAATAAAGTTCATCTACCATGCCTTTAAGAGCCGTAACAGATTGTTTCTGAGAACTTTGCTCAGAGTGAATTCACCGCAACGCAGTCATTAAATCATTCAAAGATGGTTCCTTGAACCACTTGATGAGCTAGCCGCGTTAGCTCTCATATTTTGAGTCTGAGGATTCGATCGTGGACTTTCAGAAACGGGACCTTCGTACACCGTTTCCACTGTAATGTCAGAGGAAATTGACCTACCTACTGACAATTTCTTTTTGTCATCTTTCCCTTTTCGTAATTTAGGGTCTGGTTTATCATTATTAGCAGTTCTGACTGCGTTCTTGCCAGATTTTTTTTAGAAAACACAGCGCCTGTGTCTATATCAGCCATGTTTTCTCGTGAATATCGAACCCACGAGAAATTTCGTTAGACGAGAATATCTAAATAAATACAATATTTATTTAACAAAATTACATAAAGTTGATTATATATCCAATAGAAAAACTTCTCAGATAATGAAAATGAAAAATAATCAACAACAAAATTCGCCAAGACTACACATTAGACAGACCACGTCTGTCTCCTTCAAGGGTTAACGACACACTGAGGTTACACCGATATGACACGCATCTCATGGGATTCCGGAAGTGATGATGACGTAATAGAATTGGTCTTAGGAGACAAGGTACTTAAAGCCTGCACAGATTCATATCATATCATATCAGTAATATATAAAACTGTAAACAATATCCGGTTTGAATAAATACTATGCAATTCATAACACTTTTACAGGACCTACTGTAAGTCTGCATATTTTTCTTTTTTTGGGGGGGATCAATTCCACAGGTAATCCCAACCAAATACAAAGCAAAATTAAATGAATTGGAAAAATATACTGGCCACCTTTCGTTCACATAGTAATGACAATAGTATGGTAGATAAAATATTCCTGCAAAACGGTGACAAATACATCAGATTTATGTTTACAGACATAGATGATTGCAGACAGGAACCATGTTTATATGGGGTATGTACAGATAAGATGAACGACTTTCATTGTACATGCAATACTGTCTTCTATGATAAAAGATGTTCATCGAGTAAGTTCTAGTAATACTTATATTGTATAAGACGAGTTTGAAGATACCAAAGGGGTAATCATAATCCGTAAATTGAAGAAGAACAGACAGCACAATGGACAAACAAAAAAGCACAAAAGGACAAGCAACGATATACAAAACATGTACATAAAACTAAAGAGCGAGTAACACAAACCCTATTGAAACCCGGGATGAACCCATTGTGTAAATGTGATGCCATATGCCACAGACAGTGAAAAATATATTTTATATAAAATGGGTAATTTGACATTAAAATATTAAATTTGAACATACCAAAGGGGGTATTCAGAAGCCATAAATAGCAGGACAGATAATGCAACGGCAAAAAGCATAAAAACAAATAATACGAACCTCACTAAAAACGGGAAGGAACACTGGTGCTTCATTAGGGTAAGCAGATCCTGCTTCACTAGTGACACCCGTCGTGTTACTCTTAGTACAAATATGGTGATAAGTCATGAAAGAAACAAGAAGGACGGGAGTCATGACAACGAGAAAAGGAACATATCAATGGCGATCTGTGACACATATATTCATTATTGGTGACGTAAAGCGTTCCCAGTGATGAATAATTGTCATTGTTATTCTGAATTCAGTTTGTTCTAATAATAGCAATCTTAATGACCCAATTAGTGTTCTTAACTTTGACGATTGTGACTATTCTATTTAGGCTCATTGTTTTTTCTCTCCTAAAATACTTGTCAAATTGCTTCGCTTTCGAATGGTTGGAGTAGAGAACGTGCCAATGATAAATCAACGTTAGAGAATACCAAAGTGGCCATCAAAAAAGGACAATCCAGGGAAACTGTCAAAATAAGGAACACAAAACAAAGAAACACAAAACAAAACGCCAAAGACACCACAAAACGTTAACAAACAGAAATAACGTAATCGAACATCTTTATTAGGCGGAAACGATAACGGACATCAGAACACGGAACTCAGAACGTAAAGACACATTCAAAAAGCTAAATTATCCTATGAACAAGATATTGATATATATTTTCAACTATGTTTTTGAATATATAAGAAAGTCTAACAGATCACTTCATGTATAGATTGTATTCAACAAGAAATCATACACATGATGTTAATCCATTCACAATGTTCTTTTCTTTTCTCTATATTTTATAAGAATTTTTTGTAAATTTAGATCTAGATTATAGTATGTAATACTTTCTATGGAGAAGACCTCGCAAGTTACATTAACTTGTGTCTAATCCATTTTGTTCAATATTTGGCAAATAAAATAATCTCAAGCTAAACATTTACCTGAAGAGATTTATCATACAGTGCGCACTAAATATAATATCTCCTTTTTAACTGCAGTGAAACCTTGGGTTATTATAGCGATATCAGGAATTGTGGTGGTGTTGATATGTTTGTTGACTTGTTGGTGTATCAGATCGTAAGTAGTCATGTTTGGTGTACGTTCATCACATAATAAATTCAATCATTTTAGCATAGTATTAGACTTCACTTGTATATGAATGATTTCTATTGGACACCCATTTATGTCATTTTGATGGTTTTCTCCAGTTACTTTGGCCTCTCTTCCACCAATAACGTTGATCGTGACAATAACTTAATTAAAGTGCTCTGGAAGGGTTAACAGTTCCTGTTCTACATGTGACAGCTGCCATGTTACTGTTAAACGACATGTGACATTTTGATGGTTTTCTCCAGTTACTCTGGTCTCTCTTCCACCAATATCTCTGACCGTCACAATAACTCAACTAAAGTGCACAGGAAGGGTTTACAGTTCCTGTTCTACATGTGACAGCTGCCATGTTACTGTTAAACGACATGTGACATTTTGATGGTTTTCTCCAGTTACTCTGGTCTCTCTTCCACCAATATCTCTGACCGTCACAATAACTCAACTAAAGTGCACAGGAAGGGTTTACAGTTCCTGTTCTACACATGACAGCTGCCATGTTACTGTTAAACGACTTGTGACATTTTGATGGTTTTCTCCAGTTACTCTGGTCTCTCTTCCACCACTGTCTCTGATCGTCACAATAACTTAATTAAAGTGCTCCGGAAGGATTAACAGTTCCTGTTCTACACGTGACAGCAGCCATGTTACTGTTAAACGACTTGTGACATTTTGATGGTTTTCTCCAGTTACTCTGGTCTCTCTTCCACCAATATCTCTGATCGTGACAATAACTCAACTAAAGTGCTCCGGAAGGATTAACAGTTCCTGCTCTACACGTGACAGCTGCCATGTTACTGTTAAACGACTTGTGACATTTTGATGGTTTTCTCCAGTTACTCTGGCCTCTCTTTCACCAATAACACTAACCGTAACAATAACTCAATTAAAGTTTTTAGATAATTTGTTCGTCGAATATTTTGTAAATTTTGGTGTCATTTTGCTATTTACCCTTTTCTTTTGTTGTTTATAGTTTAAGATACTTTTTTAATACTTCTGTATTTTCCATTCTTATCTTTAAATCTACATCATTACGTACAAGTCTTTTCAATTTGTCTACAACGTCACACTGTGTTTATATGGAATTCGTCGAAATTCTTACACTGTTACATTGCGTACTCCGATTTACTCCACACATACAATTGATTGGCACGGTATAACTAGGGGTGTGGTGAGGACGGTTATGGTGTATAACCTTGTATGAAAACTGTTTGATTGGTTTGGTTTATGGTGTTTAACACCACTTGCAACAATATTTCAGTTATATCGTGTCTGTCAGTTTAATTGGTGGAGAAAACAGGAGACATCCACCGAAAAGTCACAAGTCATTGACACACTTTGTCACATAATGGTATAAAGAGTACACCTCGCCTGAGCTGGATTCCCTTAATAATTGTTGATAATTATACGTAAACAAATATATGTTAATGCATAAAAAATGAATATATTAGTCCTAAAACGAAAACAATTTTTTTAATTTTTTTTTTTATAAATTCTATGGAAATTCTATGGAATTGTATTTTCAGCAGCAGCAATAAAATGAAGTCTGCTAAGGTTAAACCAAGGCCATCATCAACGGAAATACTACATGCCTAGCAACAGTAATTTGATTTGGAGACTAAAATATCTCTTTATGTACTATATATTGACTTCCTATTTCTATGCATTTTAATAAGCGGTATGCATTGTATGCAGCAGGACTAGTGCAATAGTAAGATTTACTTGAATGACATAACTTTTGTATAATAAACTGATGATAAAGAAAAGAGTAATGAAGAAATATGGAAAAAAGTTCCTATTGGTTAAGTTGAAGTCATCACTTCGAAAGCTTTGCGGTCGCCACCATGACTTGGTTTACCGTTATGGAATACCTGTGTCACAAATGACCAGGGATATATTCCACTTGTAGTAAACACTTCCCGGTCCTTTGCTCATTCATGACTTATCACCGGTTTGTAACTAGATTAACACGACGAGTGTCACTAGTGGAGCAGGAACTGCCTAGCCTTCCATGGCACCTGAGTTCACTCCCGGTTTTTAGTGAGGTTCGTGAAGCTCATTGTTAGTTTGTTGTGTATATTTTGTGTCTGTTTGTTCTTTTTCGCTTGGTTATTCTATTTTCTGTTCTTCTATTTACGGATTCTGATTACCCCATTGGTATCTTCAAATTCTTCATAAACAGAAATTGTCATCTATTCCGAAAGAAAGTCTAAACAGTGAAGGTCATCAATTCCACCAATATCAACAAAGCGGACAATCATCTCTCATCTGACTGAACGCGCTGAAAGACAAAAGACATATGACGTTGGAAATCTATGTCCTGGCTTGGGACAGGCAAAACATGTGGCGGTGTAAACCTGTTAATGAGATTCTGACCCTCTACTCTTGATAACTGGATCACCAACAGAAATACTTATATAAAAAATCAATAATAACCTGCAGTTTCACTTCCGCTCAAAAAGATCAAATATTATCACAAAAATTAATGACAACATAAACATGGACAGTACAATAGCAGGGTCAATGAATGACAACATAAACATGGACAGTACAATAGCAGGGTCAATGAATGACAACATAAACATGGACACTAGTATAGCAGGGTCAATGAATGACAACATACACATAGACAGTACAATAGCAGGGTCAATGAATAACAACATAAACATGGACAATACTATAGCAGGGTCAATGAATGACAACATACACATAGACAATACAATAGCAGGGTCAATGAATGACAACATAAACATGGACAGTACAATAGCAGGGTCAATGAATGACAACATAAACATGGACA
>MJUT01002331.1:83019-93386 GCA_002080005.1 Gigantidas platifrons | reverse complement strand
CAGGGTAAATGAATGACAACATAAACATGGACAGTACAATAGCAGGGTAAATGAATGACAACATAAACATGGACAGTACAATAGCATTGTCAATGAATGACAACATAAACATGGACACTACAAACAGCATAGCAGGATCAATGTATGTTCATATTTAATTGACTTCTAGCTAGGAAGGTTGAATCTATTCATACAAACGATGTTAGGTGTTTGACTTGAGGGTTATATCATTTTTCATTATTTTAAAAGATTTAATAGTCCAAATAAACTGAATACTGAGTTCAATTATTCACAGTCAAAATATGTTAAGGTTTCCATGCTCCTTGAGTAGACCAATCTTATATTGTAAATTTAATAATAATTACATTAAATTAAGGCTCCAGCTGTAAACCTGATTATCTACATCCATAAAGTGGAAAGAAATGATTTTATTTTATATCTGTGAAAAGTCAGTGGTCATGTTTTTGTGTAACACGATTTCTTTATTGAATTTTAGAACTGTCCCGACAGTGCGTTATTTTTTTGTTTTCATTTTTAATGATATTGACAATAAGTTCATATACAAAATTCAAGAAATTTACATTTCAGGACATCATAAATAAAAGGTTTTAAATTTTCAAATAAAACAATTCACCCCTTCTTTATTCGTTCATGATTTAACATCGGATCTTTAACATGAATAGAACAATCGGTGCCATTTGTAGAGCAGGAATTGGTTATCCTTCCAGAACATCTGATTTCACACCCAGTTGTTTGTGCATTTCGTCGTTGAACCGTTGTCTGTGAAGTGAAGTATTTGTAGTACTATTGTTCGTAATTTTGTTCTTTTTTCGCTTATCCATTGTATTTCATGTCCTTCATATTGGGTTCTTGGCTACTCTTAAGGAGTGGCCATTGGATGCCCATGGCAAGACATAATTATCCGATGCTACCCCAAAGCATCTGTCACTACTGAATAGGCTTATCACTGTCATACTTTAATCTCTATGATTTATTATTTGGGAACATGCTCTCGTCATGGATATGTTGAAAGAAGAGTTTGAAAATACCAAAGGGGAAATCATAATTCTAAAATCGAAGAACAGACAACACAATGGCCAAAAGAAAAAGTACAAAAGCACAAACAACGATCTACAAAATATACACATCAAACTAAAGAGCGAGTAAGACGAACCCCACCGTTCACTTGGTGCTAAAACATAACATACAAATCCATAAAACTGAACATACCAATGTACGCACTCAAGATTTTCATGCACAATGAGCCGTTTTTTATTTGTTTGCAATGATCTATATCTGAGTCGTGTATCTACTCTCAGATGGAATCGTGGCCGCGATCGTATGGTAGTTGGAGTTACCTCTAGCCCTGAAATTTCTAGATCTAGTTTGTCAGTGAATAGTGGCAGGTATGCGGCTTTCTAATATGTCCGTCATCAATAAAGCTCATTGCAATGTAATAACTTGAGTGGACTGAGTAAAACACCTACAATCGAACCCATTTGCACCCCCCCACCATTTTCCCCTCTCTTTGTGTGATTTGTTGAATATTTAAGCTTTCTAGGAATTCAATAAAACACACAACTCTTTCTACTGACTTTGAAATAATAGACTACGTATATGAATAAATTACGCAATGCATTCCAGGAAGTAAAGTACTTGTACACATAATATTATGTGACACCATTGTTAAATGTGTCATGGAAGAAGATCGCGACAAAAAGGTAAATGTTTATTTCAAATTTAAAATCATTCATTGTTATCGATCTTATTTAGTTCGTCAATAATATAATCATTGTTTTTTTTAAAAATAAAATTAAACCATCCATACTACGACCATAGAAATGGGGTGACTTGCGACAGGTTGCTGGTTTTCTCTGGGTCATACGATTTCCTCCACCAATAAAACTGACCTATTGTTGAAAGTGGTATCAAACACCATCAAACAAACAAACAAACAAGCAAACACTGAAATGGGTTTGTCTTTGTCTTACATGCAGTTATTATTTTTTTTAAGTTGGCCATGAAATTGAAATATTGATTTTTGTTATATGAAATGAACATGAAAAACACATGCTAAAAATTTCTTAGTTAAGGAACATCATTTTTATGAATGTTGGGACATTTTATTGTAAATAATTCTCGATCTAACGTCCATCGTTAGGATATATATAGAGTAAAGAAACAGGAAATGCAATCTGTTTGAAAATGGCTTGATAAAAATACTTGTTTATAGTTTATATCTGTTCTCAAAGATCTTGTGATGTGTAACCACATCAACAAATATGACCCACTTTAACATGTCAAAAAATTTATATGATATAAATAAAACAACGGCATGAATAAAAATCAGGGAAAGAGGGGAGGGGTGTTTTAGCCCATCGAAGAGTACATAAATAATATCATTCAGTAGGCAATTGAACTATCATTAAGTACACATTTAAACATTACAAATATATCTTTAAAAATAAACATTACAATGAGAACAGACATATGTATCTATTTTTAGTAAATATTGATTATAACTTAGTTTGAAAAACACGATTGTCTACATTTAAAAGTTACGAGATATGATAATATTTGATTGACAGTTTCTTTGTTTACAAAAGTAACGGTGGGTGGATATTCAAATAATCAATCAATCAATCAATCAATCAATCAATCAATCAATCAATAGATATATCGTGTGCACTGTAAAGGAAAAAAACAATGTCCATCTTCAATATTATAATCACAAAACAATGATAACCTCTTTTTTCTCCGAATTTTCTATCTGTAAACTGTGTTCACTACATGTAAGGTTGTCGAAAGATTGTCCGGCTTCATGGCAAGAGAAGTATTCCTCCTTATCTAAATGTGTATGCTACTGCATAATACGAACAATAGCTTATTATTATCATCATCATCATCATCATCATCATCATTACTATTATAATTCTTATCTGTAGATAAAACGTTTACGTGAGTTGTTCAGAGGACGATTTGCTTACATAGAAGCAAAAAGATTACTCGTGCATCATGGAGATGACATCCACGCGACTGTGAATTTTGTGTTTCAGTGTAAGTTTAAATAACTCAGTATATTATTTTTGTCATTTGTGGAGCAGGAATTACTTACTCTTCCAGAGGACCTGAGTTCTCCACCGCTTTTAAGTGGGGTTCGTGCTTTTGCTCCGATTACACATAAACTTTATAATTTAAGGCATTGCATTAATATTGTGTCTATCCTACAGAAAAATCACATTACGCCATCGACTTTTATATTTTGAACAGATATATCATGTCTGGGAGGGGTATTTTCGAAAAATACCAGTCGAGAGACGAAAATTTCCAGAGCGGAAAGGCGAGGGAAATTTACTCTCAAGACGGGTATTTTTCGCAAATACCCCTCCCGATATGATATATTTGTTTAATTACACTGAATATTATTTAAAACACTGGCTAAATATTTTTTTAATGCTTTACGTTTACATCGGAACTCTTCCAGGTTTCAAATTTGATTAATCACGTTACCTTATGTATAAAGGTAAAGAAGAAATATTCCGAATGAATTTGGCGGTTTGAGGCACGCGAGGGTAAAAAAGTGAAATATGTTTTCGCAAATACCACGGCACAGAGGACAAAAAAAGTTAAATCCTCATGCCAAAATCACGGCAGCGGTAAAAATGAACGAAATGAATCCTAGATATGAAAATATACGAAAAATACACCGGCTATTAGCCAATCAAAATCCAGGATTCTTATATAAGGTGTACTTATGAATTTAATTTCATCTTATATCAGAATGTTGTCTTCTGATTGGTGGATGAAAGGGGTCTTTTTTGTTTGTTTTTTTTTTATACCAAGTCTTGGTTTGTTTCAACTTTTCCGCCATTGCCGCGGTATTTGCCTAATGAGTACCCTTAACCGAGACGCTTGTAACAAAATTTGTAAAACGATATCAGTTATGCGTTTTATTGCAAAATCGTATTTGCCGTTTTTACCCTTCATCGAGACGCTTTTAACAAAATTTGTTAAACGTTATCAGTTGTGCGTTTTATTGCAAAATTGTATTTTGCGTTTTTACTCTTCACCGAGACGCTTGAAACAAAAATTGTAAAACGTTATCAGTTGTGCGTTTTATGTAACATCATTCGGTAGAATTAAACAGATACATCATGTTGGGTCCTGAAAACGACAAACAAAAGTATTATTTATTTAGCAAGTATTCTAAATAATATTCGTTGTAATTAAACAGATATATCATGTTTGGGAGGGGTATTTGCGAAAAATACCAGTCGTGAGACTAAATTTCCCTCGCCATTCTGCTTGGGAAATTTTTCGTCTCTCGACTGGTATTTTTCGCAAATACCCCTCCCAAACAAGATATAAAATAATAAAAATTATATAATAATCCCTTGATTGCCCCTTTTGATATTTTGTGTCAACAGGAAATGGACTGAATTTTCAACTACATTGTAGTTTTCCAAGGCTTAACAGGTAACATGTAACAGGGGTTCTAGAAAAAGCTATAATTTACAGGTAACATGTAACAGGGGTTCTAGAAAAAGCTATAATTTCGTTCAGTGACAGTATATAACAAACAATATCCAGTCAATGCAATTCAAATAGAACAAGTGCAGGATAAATAAGAGGATTGTGGTTGCCCTCTGACCTCGTACCGCTGTTGTATAGACCTAAATAGTTAAGCTCTAGGTTCCCAGACAGCTACTCATGGCAGGAGATTTTTCCGGTTAATTCGTTGTAACTGCACAGGTTTTCTTTCCGCATTAATTCACGATATATTTAAAATGTTGCTGGAATGGACGATTAATACCAGGTTTTGTAGTGAATATATAGGTAATGGTTTTAAATTTGTTTTCAAATTCATAAAAACATAGTTTATTGTGGCATGTTCCTAGAACTTTTAGTAATAAACATTAAAAAACTTCTTTATTGTTAAAATAAATATGTTGCCTTATTACATAAAAAAAATCTCAGTTGACATTGTACAACCATTACACCTGTGATATTGTTCCTTTTTACAGCGACCGGCTTTGTAAATTACAAAAAATGGTGAACTCTACTTGCATCCGCAAGTGATAAAGTTGACCAGTTACTTGCTCATGATCGGTGGTTCTCTCCGGGTAGTCCGGCTTCTTCCACTACTAAAACTGGTCGCCATGATTTAGCTAAAATATTGTTGAAAGTGGCATTAAAACACCAAAAATAAAAAATAAATCCTTTTTACAAGATACAACAATGTATTACAGATCATATATTTAGTTTTCGTTACATTTGAATCTTTTGTAATAACACATTGCTTAAGAAGGTGATTTTTGTTTAACGCCTAATGAGCAATTGTTCAGCCATATCATGGCGAGAACAAGTCACTTTATAATGAGATTAATAGAAGCTTACACCGGTGACAGGTCAAGATCGGGAAATCTCAGACACCCAAGGGTAAGATTTCAATCGTTCTTTGACGATGCTTGCCCGAGTCAGAGAACGATTGAAATCTTACCCGAGGGTGTCTGAGATTTCTCGATCTTGACCTGTCATCAGTGTTTGATTATTTTTCTTACACAGACATCCCCAAATCACGAATTCTTCAAATTGTAATAATATTTAAAATTCGACTTTCATATCACAATAAATATAATAATAGTAAAGAAAATGTTTGTTTTTAAATGAACAAATTAACACAAACACTGTTATTAGAAATGTATATCATTTCACTGTGACGTCAATAACTCGGTCAGCTGATTGATTCAGTGAACAGGAAATCGATAACTGTTGACAAAAATCATACGCAAACGTAAACAAATGACACGACATTAATAGTTTTAAAATATAGATTAGACTTTGGCTACCGTTATATTTTGTAAAGCATATTTTATTTTAATCACATCTACAAACAATGTTAACAAAGCATCACAAGCAGAGTTATATATAACACTGGAAAATCTTGAAGCGACAATTACTTTTGGTGGATAACAGGGCGTGTAGCTTGTCTTACACCGGGGGATGTAAGACAGAAAATTTTCACTTTTGAGACCGACCCGTTCCTATTTTTAGCGATGTGAGATGGTCTTATCTTGCACTAGTGCAAGAAAAAAAATCTCGTGCGTTTTACCGGCAAATGCATGCTGTACAGTTTATGTCAACTGCCCCCCAGTTCTCCATGCTTCACCAATAAAACCACGATTCTATTACATAAGTATTTTTAAATTAATGTATGTATACTATTCTGCTAGCTAACAATTTAACTATCGTGCACCTTTCATGTTTCACAGTGTATGACCCTCTTCCAGTCAATGTTTGTTTACTTTGAGTAAATAATAGAGTGCTCTCCCTTGTTTAGTAATTAACGTTGCCTCCCTTTGACCAAATTCAAATATTTTTTCACGGCCACAGGTATATCGCTGTTGTAGTGTTGAGTTACATTTATCATATATTTATTAAATACATTGTATTTTATTATGAAATACATTTAAAATACTGCCAAGACACGGATGCATATGAATAAATTTAATATTTACTTCAGCACTGGAAACAAATTTGCCGGAAAACGCTCGATCGGAAATGTAAACAAAACAATTAGGTAACAGCTGATAAAAGTGAGAAATAAAATCAAACACCGGCAAAAAGTGCAAGACAGGGAAATCTCCGACACCCTCGGAGATTTCCCTGTCTTGCACTTTTGCCGGTGTTAGATTCTATATTTCTCACCCCTTGGATAAAGTAGTCCGTTAATTTAGGTGAAAAATATTTTTCTATCTTACCCCGGCTCAAGGGTAAGACAAGCTACACGCCGTTTTTCCCGCAAAATTGTTTTCCATTGTTGAATTAAATTGCCGATTTATAGTGTTTTGGCAATATTTTAATGTATTTCAAAATTTTATAAATATATTATAAATGCTACTACAAAAGCGATAGATGTCGGTAAACAAGTTGTTTGACGTTGGTCAAAAGGAGGTAATATTTTTTATTTACCGTAGTTACGTAACAAGGGAGAGCACTCTATATTTTCTCAACGTAAACAAATATTGACACGATAGAAAGAGATGAGAAAAAGAGGCAAACATTGTAAAAGGTGCAAGATTTTGTTATTGTGGAATCTATCACAAATTTGTTAACTTTATTATTTTGAACCTCTTTAAAGTTGTAAAATGATAATCTTGTTTTATTTTATTACGTGGCATTTTGGTCCTGTGACACGGATCGCGAATTAATGCGCCAAACTGCACAAGTAAACAAACATTGACACGGTAGAAAGGGGTGAGAAAAAGAGTCAAACACCGTAATAGGGGCAAGATAGTAAAATCTGTGACACCCTCGGGTAAGATTTAAATCGTATCGGACTCGGACAACCCTCGTCCGATACCATTTAAATCTTACCCTCGGGTGTCACAGATTTTACTATCTTGCACCTCTCCCGGTGTTAGACCCTATATATCTTTTCACGTGAAAATTGAGAACTACTTTATCCTCTGTGTAAGAAGTCCGTACCTTTGACGTCATTCTTCAATGACGTCAAAATATGTGCCACGTCATATTTCATGTATGGGGTGTCTCATGATGATTTATGATGGACGAAGGCATACTTTCAACAGATAGTGCATATACATCTTTATATATTCATCTATTTAATGTATGTCTTAAATAATTTTCCCTTGATTTTGACAGCTGCTGTTCAAACAATAAGGGATGTAGCCGAAACAGCCAATGTCGGGGTATGTGTTTTCAAAAACTATACGTACGTGTCAAAGATCATTCATGATATATAGTCACTTTCAAATGTGTAGGTAGTTGGGTTTACAACTACCGAAACAATCAGTGCCTATCATCTCTAAAGTTGTGAGTTTGAATCCCGTTCATGGGGAGGTGTATTCGATACAACATTATATGCTAAAGTTTGTCAGTGACTTGCTGCAGGTTGTTGGTTTTCCTCCGGTTTCCTCCACAAACAAAACTGATCACCGCGACATATACTCATTACATGCATAGTGTGTTGGTACACGACCTTGTATCACAACGAGATCCCTGCCCGGAAGTTTGTAATTTCCCACCTAAATTATATTCTGTCGGAACTGCCATTAGGTACACACCGTGACTCACCTTATGATGATCATGACTGTCATATTGACTTCCGGGCAGTGATCTCGTCCGTTTGGTCAAATCAGGTCAAGAAATGTTTGAAAATAGCATAAAAAGTAAAAATCAGTAGCAAAGGTATGTAAATATGTAAAATTTATTCAATTCCTGATGGCCGATGACCGATATTTCTGGGCAAAGATCAGACGAAATTATGATTTTGAAAAAAGGCGGTATGCAACTCGATGTTTCCCTTTTGGCATCTTCTACGAGATTGCGATTGCCCGAGAGCGCATATTTGTCAGAAATAGTTACCCGAGTCCCTGTGATTGTATCAGATAGGCTGCTTTCTTTAAATTCAAAGGAAAATGTACAACATGTTAGATAAAACTTAAATATTGTTGAAAGTGGCATTAAGCACCATAAACCTTTGTCAGCTTTATCGTCAAGACCAACCTTACTGTGGATCAAAGTTTAAACAAACTGACAGTGAAGCACATGGCCATAGGTGTCTAGACATATTTTACGCTTTAGGGAGGTATAGGGTGCGAAATGACGTCAGTGATATTGGGCGGGTGACCAGAAGTTAACAACATTAATCATTCGGGCACCGAGTCGTCCCTGTACATGTTGGTATTGCAACTGTTAAGCGTTACGGCTCTTTGCAGTTTAATTTTAATTCAACAGGTTACTAAGCGAGAATTAAAAAAGGGAGAACAACCTAGTTTTGTTGGTTTAATTTTTTTAGGGGGAGGGGGTGTTCAGCCTTTTATAATATTTAATATTGTCCTGTAATTTTTGTAGTATTTCGATAGAAATAATGTAATTAGCAATATGTACGTAGTACGCGAAGACATACAAACATGTTTTAAAAATCCAGCATCGTCGATATTATTATTATAAATCAGTGGAACTTATGCAATCTGACATCTGAGTTTTCCGACATCCTATGTCATCCGACAAAAAGTATTTCTGTTCACTTAAGTAAAACCTGAGTATTCCGTCATCCTATACATTCCGACATATTTCCCTGGTCCCTTGGTGTGTCGGATTAGACATGTTCCACTGTACACAAACAGTAAAGTTAAGTTAATATTTGAGTTTTCATTGTAGTGGCAAGTAGTAAGCAATCGTAGAGAATGGAGAGACTTGGCACTCCAAGACATGATTCCTGTTCAGGAACGACAATTTGCTTGTGGACCTTGTGATAATGTTTGGTGGCGTAAAGTCCCAACCAGAAAACCGGTGAGATTATATTTCAAGAGGTGTGCTCGATACAACATTATATGATAAAGTTTGTCAATGACTTACGACAGGTCAGTGGTTTTCTCCGGTGTTCTCCACCAATAAAACTGACCGCCACGATATAGATGAAATATTGTTGAAAGTGGCGTTAAACACCATAAAACCAAGAAATAAATATCGTATTTGCATATTAATCTTTTCATGTGAATGTTATCATAGACTGAAAATAAGTATCACCAAAAAGGAGAGGGCCTTCGTTGTCGTGATAGTATTATAGTTGGATTTAAAACTACATATGTAATCAGTCATTATCTCCACTAATGTGAGTTCGAATTTGCGTTCATGGCGAGGTGTACTTGATACAACATTACGTAATAAAGCTTGTCTGTGACTTCCAACAGGTCGGTGGTTTTCTCAGGGTACAGCGGTTTCCCCTCCATTAAACCTGATCGCCACGATATAACTGACATATTGTTGAAAGTGACGTTAATCATCATAACACTAATCCTGTTTATGAAAATGTGATGAGATCAGTTTGTGAACAAATATCTAACCCAAAAAGGGACCAATTGTGCCTTTAAAGGTTCTTTGTGGAAAGGAGATATGACAAAGTTCATGCATGATAGATTCACCATTTTCAAAGCATGGACAAAAGGATAAGCTTTGTTTGAAAATTCAAAGGATTAAGTCATTTTGTTACCGCCAACAAGTGAACACACATGTTTCACCAGACGTGAGAGAACTTTGATTTTGTAGATTGTGTTATTAATATACTCGTTTGACAGATGAGAGAAAAGCCCGTAGGCATCATCCGAGATTCAATATCTGCAGTTTTGAGATTCGAGATTAAATATATGCGGTTCGAGATTCGAGATTAAATATCTGCAGTTCGAGATTCGAGATTCAATATTTGTTGTTCGAGTTTCGACATTCGATATGTGCACTTCGAGATTCGAAATTCAATATATGCAGTTCGAGTTTCGACATTCAATATATGCAGTTCGAGATTCGAAATTCAATATCTGCAGTTCGAGTCTCGACATTCAATA
>MJUT01002331.1:55679-72397 GCA_002080005.1 Gigantidas platifrons | reverse complement strand
CCCCATTTTCCCCTCTCTTTGTGTGATTTGTTGAATATTTAAGCTTTCTAGGAATTCAATAAAACACAACTCTTTCTACTGACTTTGAAATAATAAACTACGTATATGAATAAATTACGCAATGCATTCCAGGAAGTAAATTACTTGTACACATAATATTATGTGACACCATTGTTAAATGTGTCATGGAAGAGGATCGCGACAAAAAGGTAAATATTTATTTCAAATTTAAAATCATTCATTGTTATCGATCTTATTTAGTTCGTCAATAATATAATCATTGTTGTTTTTTTTAATAAAAGTAAACCATCCATACTACGAACATAGAAATGGGGTGACTTGCGACAGCTTGCTGGTTTTCTCTGGGTCATACAACTTCCTCCACCAATAAATCTGACCTCCACGGTATAACTGAAATATTGTTGAAAGTGGTGTCAATCACCACGAAAAAAACAAACAAACAAACAAATAAACAAACACTAAAATGGGTTTGTCTTTGTCTTACATGCAGTTATTATTTTTTAAGTCAGCCATGAAATTGAAATATTTATTTTTGTTATATGAAATGAACATGAAAAACACATGATAAAAATTTCTTAGTTAAAGAACATCATTTTTATGAATGTTGGGACATTTTATTGTAAATAATTCTCGATCTAACGTCCATCGTTAGGATATATATAGAGTAAAGAAACAGGAAATGCAATCTGTTTGAAAATGGCTTGATAAAAATACTTGTTAATAGTTTATATCTGTTCTCAAAGATCTTGTGATGTGTAACCACATCAACAAATATGACCTACTTTAACATGTCAAAAAATTAATATGATATAAATAAAACAACGGCATGAATAAAAATCAGGGAAAGAGGGGAGGGGTGTTTTCACCCATCGAAGAGTACATAAATAATATCATTCAGTAGGCCATTGAACTATCATTAAGTACACATTACAAATATATCTTTAAAAATAAACATTACAATGAGAACAGACATATGTATCTATTTTGAGTAAATATTGATTATAACTTAGTTTGAAAAACACGATTGTCTACATTTAAAAGTTACGAGATATGATAATATTTGATTGACAGTTTCTTTGTTTACAAAGGTAACGGTGGGTAGATATTTACTTAAGAATTGAATGCATTCTTTTGAAGTTTCATTGGGGTATGAAAGCGTTGACCGAAGTACATTTTCAATGAAGCGCGCGCGCGGGTTTTGTGTGAACGGTATCCTTGCCCGGAATGTTAACTGTAATTTCTAGATCTAGTTTGTCAGTGAATAGTGGCAGGTATGCGGCTTTCTAATATGTCCGTCATCAATAAAACTCATTGCAATGTAATAACTTGAGTGGACTGAGTAAAACACCTACAATCGAACCCATTTGCACCCCCACCCCCCCCCCATTTTCCCCTCTCTTTGTGTGATTTGTTGAATATTTAAGCTTTCTAGGAATTCAATAAAACACACAATTCTTTCTACTGACATTGAAATAATAAACTACACATATGAATAAATTACACAATGCATTCCAGGAAGTAAATTACTTGTACACATAATATTATGTGACACCATTGTGAAATGTGTCATGGAAGAAGAACGTGACAAAAAGGTAAATATTTATTTCAAATTTAAAATCATTCATTGTTATCGATCTTAGTTCGTCAATAATATAATCATTGTTTTTTTTTAAATAAAATTAAACCATCCATACTACGACCATAGAAATGGGATGACTTGCGACAGGTTGCTGGTTTTCTCTGGGTCATACGATTTCCTCCACCAATAAAACTGACCTCCACGGTATAACTGAAATATTGTTGAAAGTGGTGGCAAACACCATCAAACAAACAAACAAACAAGCAAACACTGAAATGGGTTTGTCTTTGTCTTACATGCAGTTATTATTTTTTAAGTCAGCCATGAAATTGAAATATTTATTTTTGTTATATGAAATGAACATGAAAAACACATGATAAAAATCTCTTAGTTAAGGAACATCATTTTTATGAATGTTGGGACATTTTATTGTAAATAATTCTCGATCTAACGTCCATCATTAGGATATATATAGAGTAAAGAAACAGGAAATGCAATCTGTTTGAAAATGGCTTGATAAAAATACTTGTTTATAGTTTATATCTGTTCTCAAAGATCTTGTGATGTGTAACCACATCAACAAATATGACCTATTTTAACATGTAAAAAAATTAATATGATATAAATAAAACAACGGCATGAATAAAAATCATGGAAAGAGGGGGAGGGGGTGTTTTAGCCCATCGAAGAGTACATAAATAATATCATTCAGTAGGCCATTGAACTATCATTCAGTAGGCCATTGAACTATCATTAAGTACACATTTAAACATTACATATATATCTATAAAAATAAACATTACACTGATAACAGACATATGTATCTATTTTGAGTAAATATTGATTATAACTTAGTTTGAAAAGCACGATTGTCTATATTTAAAAGTTACGAGATATGATAATATTTGATTGACAGTTTCTTTGTTTACAAAAGTAACGGTGGGTGGATATTTACAAGTCATTGAAGGAAAGCAATGGATATTTCCTCTTTAATTAAAGGAACATTTGCGGTAGGCACTACCGACAAAATTTGTGGGCGGAGCTTATCATCAAAAATCCCCGTTGATATGAACAGCATATTTATGAAACTGTATGTCACATGGCCAACGTGACCTAAAGGTCACATAGGGTACCTCAAAAATTAAATTTTTCGAAGTGATTTTTGTAGTTTTTAGACTGATGAAGAATATTATTTTTAATAAGGCTGAGAGTTTCGTAGGCAGGAACACTAGTGACCATGCCTGTCAAATAGTTTCCTCCAAAAGTAACTGTGAAACTATGTATCATTGATTTTTCCTCCTCGAGATAACCGTGGTCAAAATAATGAACAATCCGAATGTTTGCTCCGCCCACAGCTATTTATACCCCCGCTCCCGGTTTAAACGAGTTGAATACATGACTACTGAGTCTATATTACTAGTGTTCATGTACTTGATATCCATTCTAAAGGTATGACCAATGACCATTCATACAGTGAAACAAGCCGTTTCTTATCAAGAACTTCTAGAAAGATTAGTAAAGCGTACAATTATTCTAAAACGAGATGTTCACTCATTTCCTGTCTTTATGACGATTTCTGTATGTAATGAACCCCGCCCAACCAAATCATCAACCCCCACGGAACCATGGGGTAATAACATTAAACATGTATGACCTCTGTTTGTATGTGATACACCCCATCCAACTGAATTATTATTCCCCCAGGGATATTAAAATCTCAAAATGTGTGATCCCGAAAGACATGTAAAAGACAACCTCGTAATAAGCAATAATTTGTTAGGTTAAACTTGACTTATAACTAGTACAACAGGAGACCCACTTATAGTTGTAAATGATTACACAATCTATTACTTGATAAATGGCGTCAATCTCACGGGCGGTTTGCTACGTCACACGCACGGATACTTGAACATCGCCTCGAGGTAGGTTTATGCAGTTGTACAATGGGGTTCACCTACGATTTTTACGCTAATAGGTGGCGCATGTGTTCTATCAGTTATTACTTTCGGAACTCCTCGGCTAGCATCAATAACGTAACTAATGTAAACTACGATATTGATTTATATATATTCGTGTAAAATGCCACAAATGATGTTATTAATAATTATAAGTGAGGGATATCTATCAAGAAGATTGACCATGCAACAAGAGGACCGTGGACGCCAGGGAAATACGACGTGGTTTGCTCGGCACATTTCAATGACATCACCGAGGTGTCTGTCGGGATTATTATCATGTACACTCTCACTGAAAAAGTGTATGTTAGATGTCTTCCAGTGTTGATTGAATAAAAAGTTTATATTACTTTTACTTACGGAATGGCTCCTCTTAAAGCACTAACCATTTTACTATTGAGTGGGGGGGGGGATTTTTTTTTAGAATAAAAATAGTTTATTTTCCACTATGTCCAATTTGTTTTTGTTTTTTAAAGTTGACATGAATACACCTCGGCCCTAAGAAATATAGTTTGTTTAGGCTAACTTGACCCTACCTAAAAGTAAGTGCCTATCCTAGCTATTTTATTAGTTTTTCTCAACAAACACAGTCAAAGTTGGAACATCTGCTTGCCAAATATATCATATCCAAAAAAATCCAGATTACCCTTTTTCACAGGTAACCCTAAACACACAATTATTTGTTTAGGTCTCATAATGATATGCATGTATCTTCTACAAAATGTACCTCATCACCATGTATGGATACAAATATTTTTGCTCTACTTGACGTGTGAAAAAAAAATGGATTCTCTACTGACATTAAAAAAAACAAAGGCCCCCCCTTTTCACTAATAAAATCATTGGTGTCTAATAAAGAAAACAACAGTCTGCGAGAAGACACGTCACTCCACTCGGTCACATTAATGAATATCCTGATTCCTAGCAATCCAGTTTGTGTTCTTGCTTCTAAATGCTGCATGCTTAGCAGAGAAACAACAAATACCAATTTTATAGTCTTTAGTTTGACCAGACTGGGGCTCTATCCCATAGATCTAACACACTCAAGGCGAGCATGTTAACCATTATACCACCAATGAGATAGATAGGAAACCATTTTGTCTACAGACTGATGACGACAGACCTGTAACATAATACCACCACAACAAAATTTCTGTGGTCATATAAAAATCACACTGAAAAAGGAGCACTAGCAGTCCTTCAAAACTTTCATTAAAGTGCTAAGGACTTGTGCCCAAGTTGCTTAATTTGAAGTTAATATAGTCAATATGATCAAGCACACATTAAAAAATTCATAGATTAGCTGCCAGCCAGATTTGAACTGACATCTTTTCAAGTTTATTGAAATGTACTACCTTGTACTATAGAAGCCATAATGATTGTAATGTTACATAAAGTACACATACAGATAAATAAAACACTCAAACAAGTACTTCAAAAGCATCATGTACAAAGGACTGAATTTAAGACATACAT
Organism: Gigantidas platifrons; assembly: GCA_002080005.1. Taxonomy (NCBI): domain Eukaryota; kingdom Metazoa; phylum Mollusca; class Bivalvia; order Mytilida; family Modiolidae; genus Gigantidas; species Gigantidas platifrons. Next base: position 67,366 of record MJUT01002331.1, on the reverse strand, counting down.
GTATTATTAACTACAGATGGATGTACATGTATTTTAATCTTCACCATAGGATGGTTAAATGTTTCAATTGTGTATGTATTGACACTGATTATATCAGGTAAAAATATTCATTAAAAAGTTGCTAAATGTTTTCGTGATTCATGAAACCTTTTTTTTTAGAGCTACAACATGAACTGTTAGTAGCTTAAATAGTCTTAAAGGGTCAATATATTACTTCAGTAACAATATATGATATAAATATACAGGTATAACATGACAAACACAACAAATATTTAATGACTGATAAAAAAATCACGAATACCCAAAAAACTGAAGATTGAGCAACACAACTAAGGTTATTCCAGAAACGCGTCGTACTGACTAAGTTTCATATCTACGTTTTTAGGAGTTTTCACGGATTTTTCAGTATCGCGGCGTATTGGTAGAGGCAATAAAGGAGAACCTGGATAGAACCACCAACTTGTGCAAATGACTGACAAACTTAATCACATACATTTGTATCGAATGCTACCAGCTGAAAATTAGGTAGCGAGTTAGATGAGTCGTAAAAACAAATGATTGTACAAACATGTTCACGACGATCCTCTGCGAACGACGTAAATAAAATGACTGTACAAACATGGTCACGACGATCCCCTGCGAACGACGTAAACTAAATGACTAGACAAACATGGTCACGACGATCCCATGTGAAAGGCGTAAACAAAATGAATATATAAACATGGTCACGATAATCTCCTGTGAAAGACGTCAACTAAATGACTATACAAACATGGTCACGACGATCCCCTGCGAACGACGTAAACTAAATGACTAGACAAACATGGTCACGACGATCCCATGTGAAAGGCGTAAACAAAATGAATATATAAACATGGTCACGATGATCTCCTGTGAAAGACGTAGACTAAATGACTAGACAAACATGGTCACGCGATCCTATGTGAAAGGAGTAAACAAAATGACTATACAAATATGGGCACGATGATCTTCTGTGAACGACGTAAACAAAATGTCTATACACACATGGTCACGATGATCTCCAGTGAACGACGTTAACAAAATGACTATGCAAACATGGTCACGACGATCTGTGAACGATGTAAACAAAATTACTAGACAAACATGGTCACGATGATCCCCTGTGAACGAAGTAGACAAAATGACTATACAAACAAGGTCACGACGAGCTCATGTTAACAGGAATCTAATCTATATTTTGATATCAAATTATCAACATCGTGGACAATTTTTACACTTGTAATAGAATGTTATCTCAGTAAAATGTATATATATACGTACATTGTCGAAAAGTATACAATTTATTTGTACAAGTTTTAGAAACAGATAGAACATATTACTTTTTCCCGTCACCACCTGATAAAACTGACAATTTATTATGTCATTAAATTCGATATACAAATGTGTTTCATATACAGTCTGAGACAGGGGGCCGTCTTGGTCGTGATCGAATGGTAGTTGGCTTTCCACCTACATGTGCAATCAGTGCCTGTCACCACTAATGTTGTGAGTTCGAACCCCGCTCAGCGAGGTGTACTCGAGACAACATTATGTGATAAAGTTTGTCAGTGACTTGCGACAGGTCGGTCGTTTTCCTCCTAGTACTCTGGTTTCCTCCAGCCATTAAAAATGACCGCCACGATATAGCTGAAATATTGTTGCAAGAGGCGTTAAACACCATAAACCAAATCAGTGTGAGACATATTTGATGCAATAGGAACAGACAAACAAAATTGAAACAAACACACAAAGAAAATATGATAAAGAAAAGTAGTCTTAGTATCATAGCGGAACTGATTAATATAACTGTTCTACATTGATGGTTGCAAAACAATCATATTTACTATAATTTTCATCATTGTTTGTAATTTGCGTATTATAATTTGTACACTGTAACCTAGAACGGTCCAGCGCGTTTCCAGTTGCCGGATAGAGCATGACATGCCGATGGAAGTGGGCGTCAGATTATAATACTCAAACTTAGACCGCAAACCAAGTAGCGGGTAAAGTGTTTGTAATGTGTCATGGTCCTTGCGTAGACCATTGTGAGTTCGAACACCTTTCAGGCGAGATGTACTCGATACAACATCATGTGATGAAGTTTGTCAGTGACTTGCGGCAGGTCGGTGGTTTTCTCCGGGTACTCCAGTTTCCTCCACCAATAAAACTGACCCCCACGAAATGACTGAAATATTGTTGAAAGTGGCGGTAAGCACAATAAGCCACCCAACCACTCTTGCGTAGACTCTTTTTGTAGAGTACGCACATTGTAGTCGTAGACAACTCTACTTTTCTAGTTGCAGTCAAATAATCGTTGTTCCGTTTGTCCCATACATTCCTTCTTCTTTATAATAAATTATATTATTAAATAATATGTAAAAATCTGTCATATTATAACAAAATCTGCCAGACTAATACGGTTTTAAGTTTTCCTCTCATATTAATTGCCTATTTTAATGTGGCATTTCGGCCCCGGGCCAATAAGTACTAACCTGGAGCCAATACGGATAAATTCACTTCCGGTTTTAATCCGAGCTGCATTTTACATAGAGGAGTTCATTTCAAAACTTTCTCTTTGCATAATTGTACAAATGAAGAATCATACTTTTATTTAAATTCATGTTTTCATATGAGATCGTCATCAGCAGTTCGAGGGGATATTACCGTTTAGGGGAAGGAAACATGTGTTGTCATATGTGTGTTCCGAATACTGCCGTTGGTGGCAAAACAAATAGGTGCGTTCAGAGTACTGCTGTCGGTGGCAAAATGTTACGTAGGTAAAAGTAATCACCATTGCCAAGCCAGTTAGTACCACTATTACTGATCATCATTAGTGCCCTAAAAACCATGCTCATACGGCCCTGTTAATTTATCCATACGGCCCTGGAAAAATATGCATACGGCTCTGTCGTACGGACCAGTTAGATTATTTAATAAAAGTGTTGCGAACTGGCTGTTTCTATATTGGCCCTGGTATAGATTCTCGGTCAGCAGTATTGGCCCTACGGACATCGGGGCCAATACTGCTCACCTCGAATCTATACCAGGGTCAATACAGAAACAGCCAGTTAGTAACACTATAATATGACGTCCCGTATTCGGTATACAAATAAAGGCATATTTGAATACCAATAAAATATAGGCCACACATGCGCGCTGAGCTAAAAAAAAAAAAACCACCTACATAAACGCTGACTATTTTCAGAAAATTCTTCATGGTTAGAGATTTTCTATTATTGTTTATCTAAAAATTGTTGAAATAAATGAAGTTAAAATTAAATAAATCCTAACCAAGTCTTATCATAATGAAACACGGCTTTGTTGTGGCTATTCCAATTAACTCCGATTTCTATCTTATACTTCACCCATAACTTCCGGTTAACGGTGAAAGAAAAAATGTGAACACTGACACCACAAATAAACGGTTTAAATATCAATTAGAAACGAAACGTTATCATAGGAATACCTGTAATAAAAACATGGGTAAGACAAACATAAAACATCTTTACAACGAAAAAATCAACACATATTTCACTCTTTATCTTTATGCATTGATATGTACAGTGCCGGCCACCTTGACCGCCTCGAATTTTAAAATTACCGTATTTGTCCTATTAGAATCGAAATAATTCATGCCGGCCATACTTTATTGTTATTCACATATGGGTAGGCATTATATTCATGAGATTTAACCCCTCGCTCTCGCTCGGGGTTCCATGAATATAATGCCTACCCATATGTGAATAACAATAATGTATGGCCGGCATGAATGATTTCTTAAATAATGATGACTTGTTCTCGTCCTGAATATTGCTACAAATTCTCCCCCCTGGACATCAATCAATCAATCAATCAATCAATCAATCAATCAATCAATCAATCAATCAATCAATCTATCATGTGCACTGTAAAGGACAAAAAACAATGTCCATCTTCAATATTATAATCACAAAACAATGATAACCTCATTTTTCTTCGAATTTTCTATCTGTAAACTGTGTTCACTACATGTAAGGTTGTCGAAAGGTTGTCCGGCCTCATGGCAAGAGAAGTATTCCTCCTTATATAAATGTGTATGCTACTGCATAATACGAACAATAGCTTATTATTATTATTATCATCATCATCATCATTAGTATTACTATTATCATTATTATCTGTAGATACAACGTTTACGTGAGTTGTTCAGAGGACGATTTGCTTACATAGAAGCAAAAAGATTACTCGAGCATCATGGAGATGACATCCACGCGACTGTGAATTTTGTGTTTCAGTGTAAGTATATTATTTTTGTCATTTGTGGAGCAGGAATTACTTACCCTTCCAGAGCACCTGAGTTCACCCCCGCTTTTAAGTGGGGTTCGTGCTTTTGCTCCGAATACACATAAACTTTATATTTTAAGGCATTGCATTAATATTGTGTCTATCCTACAGAAAAATCACATCGACTTTTATATTTTGAACAGATATATCATGTTTGGGAGGGGTATTTTCGAAAAATACCAGTCGAGAGACGAAAATTTCCAGAACGGAAAGGCGAGGGAAATTTAGTCTCAAGACGGGTATTTTTCGCAAATATACCTCCCGATATGATATATCTGTTTAATTACACTGAATATTATTTAGAACACTGGCTAAATATTTGTTTTACTGCTTTACGTTTACATCGGAACTCTTCCAGGTTTCAAATTTGATTAATCACGTTACCTTATGTATAAAGGTAAAGAAGAAATATTCCGAATGAATTTGGCGGTTTGAGGCACGCGAGGGTAAAAAAGTGAAATGCGTTTTCGCAAATACCACGGCACAGAGGGAAAAAAAGTTAAATCCTCATGCAAAAACCCCGGCAGCGGTAAAAATGAACGAAATGAATCCTAGATTAGAAAATATGCGAAAAATACACCGGCTATTAGCCAATCAAAATCCAGGATTCTTATATAAGGTGTAATTATGATTTTAATTACACCTTATATCAGAATGTTTTCTTCTGATTGGTGGATGAAAGGGGTGGGTTTTTTTTATACCAATTCTTGGTTTGTTTCAACTTTTCCGCCATTGCCGTGGTATTTGCCTAATGATTACCCTTAACAGAGACGCTTGTAACACAATTTGTAAAACGATATCAGTTATGCGTTTTATTGCAAAATCGTATTTTGCGTTTTTACTCTTCACCGAGACGCTTGAAACAAAAATTGTTAAACGTTATCAGTTGTGCGTTTTATGTAACATCATTCGGTAGAATTAAACAGATACATCATGTTGGGTCCTGAAAACGACAAACAAAAGGTATTATTTATTTAGCCAGTATTCTAAATAATATTCGTTGTAATTAAACAGATATATCATGTTTGGGAGGGGTATTTGCGAAACTAAATTTCCCTCGTCATTCTGCTTGGGAAATTTTGCGTCTCTCGACTGGTATTTTTCGCAAATACCCCTCCCAAACAAGATATAAAATAATAAAAATTATATAATAATCCCTTGACTGCCCCTTTTGATATTTTATTTCAACAGGAAATGAACTGAATTTTCAACTACATTGTACTTTCCCAAGGCTTAACAGGTAACATGTGACAGGGGTTCTAGAAATAGCTATAATTTACAGGTAACATGTGACAGGGGTTCTAGAAATAGCTATAATTTCATTCAGTGACAGTATATAACAAACAATATCCAGTCAGTGCAATTTATCGGTTCAAATAGAACAAGTGCAGGATAAATAAGAGGATTGTGGTTGCCTTCTGACCTCGTACCGCTGTTGTATAGACCTAAATAGTTAAGCTATGGGTTCCCAGACAGCTACTCATGGCAGGAGATTTTTCAGGTTAATTCGTTGTAACTGCACGGGTTTTCTTTCCGCATTAATTCACGATATATTTAAAATGTTGCTGGAATGGACGATTAATACCAGGTTTTGTAGGGAATATATAGGTAATGGTTTTAAATTTGTTTTCAAATTCATAAAAGCATAGTTTATTGTGACATGTTCCTAGAATTTCTACAACTTTTAGTAATAAACATAACAAGGTTGCAACACGTAGCCATGTGTCCCTCGCCGCAATAGAAAGAGGTGTAATGTGAGTGCAATGTTATCCATGTGATATATGTATAAAATCGAGAAAGCATCCGAGATGCAACAGCCGAGTTGCAAGTCAAAATCTTTGGGCATTTAATTAGTCTATTCACCCTGATCATAAATATATATGGCTTAGGGGTGGGGATCTCAACCATTAAAAAGTTCACTTCAGGTAGGGGGTGGGGTCTGACCCCTGGGGCCTTAGCTATAAGGTATTTGATTTGCCTAGTCACCCTGATCATAAATATATATGCTTCAGGGTGGGGATTTCGGTCACATTTTTTATACAGATTCCGTAGAGGGGTAGTGCTGAGCTGGGGGAGGGGGGAATGTTGCATCCTCAACTTCACATTGGCATCTCCACCCATACCAAATATTAAGTTGTTATCTTTTGTAGTTTCAGAGAAATGTGTAATTCTCAAAATATGTACTTTTTCTATAAAAAAAAACCATGATTTTACAAGAATTTTATTTTCGAATTTTGCCCAGTTTCGAACTTAAGCTAGAGATTTTTAATATAATACCTGTATGAAAGTCTAAAATCAATTGGTCAACAAATACAAATCTGAGAGCGCTTACAATGTAATTCTCAAAATATGTACTTTATCTATAAAAAAAACATGATTTTACAAGAATTTTATTTTCAATTATTTTATATACAAATCTGAGAGCGCTTACAATATATCCGAACGGACGGACGGACGGACGGAGGGACGGACGCCCGGCATTTCTATATCCCCCGCTCCGCTTGGGAGGCGGGGGACAAAAAAAAACGTCTTTATTGTTAAAATAAATATGTTGCCTTATTACATAACAAAAAAAATCTCAGTTGACATTGTACAACCATTACACCAGTGATATTGTTCCTTTTTACAGCGACCGGCTTTGTAAATTACAAAAAAGGGTGAACTCTACTTGCATCCGCAAGTGATAAAGTTGACCAGTTACTTGCTCATGATCGGAGGTTCTCTCCGGGTACTCCGGCTTCTTCCACCACTAAAACTGGTCGCCATGATATAGCTGAAATATTGTTGAAAGTGGCATTAAAACACCAAAAATAAAAAATAAATCCTTTTTACAAGATACAACAATGTATTACAGATCATATATTTAGTTTTCGTTACATTTGAATCTTTTGTAATAACACATTGCTTAAGAAAGTGATTGTTGTTTAACGCCAAGTGAGCAATTGTTCAGCCATATCATGGCGAGAACAAGTCACTTTATAAAGAGATTAATAGAAGCTTACACCGGTGACAGGTCAAGATCGAGAAATCTCAGACACCCAAGGGTAAGATTTCAATCGTTCTTTGACGATGCTTTCCATAGTCAGAGAACGATTGAAATCTTACCCGAGGGTGTCTGAGATTTCTCGATCTTGACCTGTCATCAGTGTTTGATTATTTTTCTTACACAGACATCCCCTAAAAAAAAAAATTTCTAGTGTGAATATATTTGAAGACGACGCATCACAACCATCAATGAAATAATACGCAATATGAAAGAAACACCAAATCACGAATTCTTCAAATTGTAATAATATTTAAAATTCGACTTTCATATCACAATAAATATAATAATAGTAAAGAAAATGTTTGTTTTTAAACGAGCAAATCAACACAAACACTGTTATTAGAAATGTATGGCATTTCACTGTGACGTCAATAACTCGGTCAGCTGATTGATTCAGTGAACAGGAAATCGATAAATGTTGACAAAAATCATACGCAAACGTAAACAAATGACACGACATTAATAGTTTTAAAGTATAGATTAGACTTTGGCTACCGTTATATTTTGTAAAGCATATTTTAATTTAATCACATCTACAAACAATGTTAACAAAGGATCACAAGCAGAGTTATATATAAAATTGGAAACTCTTGAAGCGACGATTAGTTTTGGTGGGTAATAGGGCGTGTAGCTTGTCTTACACCGGGGTGTAAGACAGAAAATTCTCACTTTTGAGACAGACCAGTTCCTGTTTTTAGCGATGTGAGATGGTCTTATCTTGCACTAGTGCAAGACAAAAAAAATCACGTGCGTTTTACCGACAAATGCATGCTGTACAGTTTATGTCAACTGCCCCCAGTTCTCCATGCTTCACCAATAAAACCACGATTGTATTACATAAGTATTTTTAAATTAATGTATGTATACTATTCTGCTAGCTAACAATTTAACTATCGTGCACCTTTCATGTTTCACAGTGTATGACTCTCTTCCAGTCAATGGGCGTTTTTATTGCAAAGAAACCAGTTTGAGTTTGGTTTTCCGGTTTAGAAACTGGTTCGAAACTGGTTTGAAACTAGTTCATTGGTTTGTCCTTTGTAATAAATAGATGGTTTTATACATATAAATGAAAATGGCTGACTTGTATGTGATCAATAATTTAATGCAATATATGAACGAGTATACAGTTCTTTTTCAAAATAGTATTACAATATACTTTTTAAAGTTTCATGCTTGGGTCAGACAAATTTGCAAGACAGCAATCGTTTAACCCTTCATGTAGACTTTGCAGTCAAAAAGGGCTCATTAAATCAGTTGAACATAAATGATTATCACTGGTACAGCATGGATGGTCATTAAATTTCTCTAAACAATCAAACTGTTCGAGACAAATGCTACACTCCAAAATCAAAACTTCAGCGGTCGCCATTTTGAACAGATGTCAAACCGTCGAAACCACACCCGGAGGTGGTTTGATGAGTTTTGGAAACTAGTGTCAGTTTAACGCCGATAAATAAAAAAACCGGTTTGGGTTTAAAACTGGTTGAAAACCAGTTTGGACAATAAATACAAAGTTTGAAAAACCGAGTTAAAACCTAAATTGGTTTCTCTGCAATAAAAACGCCCAATGTTTGTTTACTTTGAGTAAATAATAGAGTGCTGTCCCTTGTTTAGTAACTAACGTTACCTCCCTTTGACCAAATTCGAATATTTTTTCACGGCAACAGGTATATCGCTGTTGTAGTGTTGAGTTACATTTATCATATATTTATTAAATACATTGTATTTTATTATGAAATACATTTAAAATACTGCCAAGACACGGATGCATATGAATAAATTTAATATTTACTTCAGCACTGGAAACAAAATTTGCCGGAAAACGCTCGATCGCGAATGTAAACAACACATTTAGGTAACAGCTGATAAAAGTGAGAAATAAAATCAAACACCGGCAAAAAGTGCAAGACAGGGAAATCTCCGACACCCTCGGGTAAGATTTCAATCGAGCCTCGTCAGCGAACGATTGAAATCTTACCCTCGGGTCTCGGAGATTTCCCTGTCTTGCACTTTTGCCGGTGTTATATTCTATATATCTTTTCCCGTGAAAATTGAGAACTACTTTATCCTCTGTGTAAGAAGTCCGTACCTTTGACGTCATTCTTCAATGACGTCAAAATATGTACCACGTCATATTTCATGTATGGGGTGTCTCATGATGATTTATGATGGACGAAGGCATACTTTCAACAGATACATCTTAATATATTCATCTATTTTATGTATGTCTTCAATAATTTTCCCTTGATTTTGACAGCTGATGTTCAAACAATAAGGGATGTAGCCGAAACAGACAATGACGAGGTATGTGTTTTCAAAAACTACTGGTTTCCTCCACAAACAAAACTGATCACCACGACATATACTCATTACATGCATAGTGTGTTGGTACACGGCCTTGTATCACAACGAGATCCCTGCCCGGAAGTTTGTAATTTCCCACCTAAATTATATTCTGTCGGAATTGCCATTTGGTACACACCGTGACTCACCTTATGATTATCATGACTGTCATATTGACTCCGGGCAGTGATCTCGTCCGTTTGGTCAAATCAGGTCAAGAAATGTTTGAAAATAGCATAAAAAGTAAAAATCAGTAGCAAAGGTATGTAAATATGTAAAATTTATTCAATTCCTGACAGTTTGATGGCCGATGACCGATATTTCTGGGCAAAGATCAGACGAAATTATGATTTTGAAAAAAGGCGGTATGCAACTCGATGATTCCCTTTTGGTATCTTCTACGAGATTGTCATTGCCCGAGAGCGCATATTTGTCAGAAATAGTTATCCGAGTCCCTGTGATTGTATCAGATAGGTTGCTTTCTTTAAATTCAAAGGAAAATGTACAAAATGTTAGATAAAACTTAAATATTGTTGAAAGTGGCATTAAGCACCATAAACCGTTGTCAGCTTTATCGTCACGACCAACCTTACTGTGGATCAAAGTTTAAACAAACTGACAGTGAAGTACATGGCCATGGGTAGGTGTCTAGACATATTTTACACTTTAGGGAGGTATAGGGTGCGAAATCACGTCAGTGATATTGGGCGGGTGACCAGAAGTTAACAACATTAATCATTCGGGGACCGAGCCGTCCCTGTACATGTTGGTATTGCAACTGTTAAGCGTTACGGCTCTTTGCAGTTTAATTTTAATTCAACAGGTTACTAAGCGAGACTTAAAAAAGGGAGAACAACCTAGTTTTGTTGGTTTAATTTTTTTAGGGGGAGGGGGTGTTCAGCCTTTTATAATTTTTAATATTGTCCTGTTTTTTTGTGTGTAGTATTTCGATAGAAATAATGTAATTAGCGATATGTACGTAGTACGCGAAGACAATCCGACATCTGAGTTTTCCGACATCCTATGTCATGCGAAAAAAAGTATTTCATATCACTTAAGTAAAACCTGAGTATTCCGTCATCCTATGCATTCCGACATATTTCCCTGGTCCCTTGGTGTGTCGGATTAGACATGTTCCACTGTACACAAACAGTAAAATTAAGTTAATATTTGAGTTTTCATTGTAGTGGCTAGAAGTAAGAAATGGTAGAGCATGGAGAGATTTGGCACTCCAAGACATGATTCCTGTTCAGGAACGACAATTTGCTTGTGGACCTTGTGATAATGTTTGGTGGCGTAAAGTCCCAACCAGAAAACCGGTGAGATTATATTTCACGAGGTGTGCTCGATACAACATTATGTGATAAAGTTTGTCAATGACTTACGGCAGGTCGGTGGTTTTCACCGGTTTCCTCCACCAATATAACTGACCTCCACGATATAGCTGAAATATTGTTGAAAGTGTCGTTAAACACCATAAAACCAAGAAATAAAATACCGTATTTGCATATTAATCTTTTCATGTGAATGTTATCATAGACTGAAAATAAGTATCACAAAAAAGGAGAGGGCCTTCGTTGTCGTGATAGTATAATAGTTGGATTTAAAACTACATATGTAATCAGTCATTATCTCCACTAATGTGAGTTCGAATTTGCGTTCATTGCGAGGTGTACTTGATACAACATTACGTAATAAAGATTGTCTGTGACTTCCAACAGGTCGGTGGGTTTCTCAGGGTACAGCGGTTTCCCCTCCATTAAACCTTACCGCCACGATATAATTGAAATATTGTTGAAAGTGACGTTAATCATCATAACACTAATCCTGTTTATGAAAATGTGATGAGATCAGTTTGTGAACAAATATCTAACCCAAAAAGGGAACAATTGTGCCTTTAAAGGTTCTTTGTGGAAAGGAGATATGACAAAGTCTATTCATGATAGATTCACTA
>MJUT01002331.1:27688-41477 GCA_002080005.1 Gigantidas platifrons | reverse complement strand
CCATTTTCCCCTCTCTTTGTGTGATTTGTTGAATATTTAAGCTTTCTAGGAATTCAATAAAACACACAACTCTTTTTACTGACTTTGAAATAATAAATTACGTATATGAATAAATTACGCAATGCATTCCAGGAAGTAAACTACTTGTACACATAATATTATGTGACACCATTGTTAAATGTGTCATGGAAGAAGAACGCGACAAAAAGGTAAATGTTTATTTCAAATTTAAAATCATTCATTGTTATCGATCTTATTTAGTTCGTCAATAATATAATCATTGTTTTTTTTTTAAATAAAATTAAACCATCCATACTACGACCATAGAAATGGGGTGACTTGCGACAGGTTGATGGTTTTCTCTGGGTCATACGATTTCCTCCACCAATAAAACTGACCTATTGTTGAAAGTGGTATCAAACACCATCAAACAAACAAACAAACAAGCAAACACTGAAATGGGTTTGTCTTTATTTTACATGCAGTTATTATTTTTTAAGTCAGCCATGAAATTGAAATATTTATTTTTGTTATATGAAATGAACATGAAAAACACATGATACAAATTTCTTAGTTAAGGAACATCATTTTTATGGATGTTGGGACATTTTATTGTAAATAATTCTCGATCTAACATCCATCGTTAGAATATATATAGAGTAAAGAAACAGGAAATGCAATCTGTTTGAAAATGGCTTGATAAAAATACTTGTTTATAGTTTATATCTGTTCTCAAAGATCTTGTGATGTGTAACCACATCAACAAATATGACCTACTTTAACATGTCAAAAAATTAATATGATATAAATAAAGCAACGGCATGAATAAAAATCAGGGAAAGAGAGGAGGGGGTGTTTTAGCCCATCGAAGAGTACATAAATAATATAATTCAATAGGCCATTGAACTATCATTAAGTACACATTTAAACGTTACAAATATATCTATAAAAATAAACATTACACTGAGAATAGACATATGTATCTATTTTTAGTAAATATTGATTATAACATTGTCTACATTTAGGTAAAGGTAAAAGGTAAAAGGTAAAATTCATTTAGGACAGATACCAACTAAATCTAGTGTAGTTTAAAAATATACAAATATAAAATTATATAAAACAATGTATCAAGGTTAAAATGCACTTTAAGTTGATATCCTTCCAAGGATAACCCATTAAAGCGTTTCCGCTTATTTCCAATGGGGTCCTGTAGTGTATATCACTTGTTTATTAAAATAAAAAATTAAAAAAAATTAAAAAAAAATGAGTTAAGAGGTCGCATGGCACAATTTTAGTTGATAATATTTTAAGATATGGCTGTAATTAATTTTTAAGATGTTGTTTTATTTCTGTTTTGAAAGCGTTGTGGTCTTTTATTGATTTTATGTTATTTGGAAGCGAGTTCCAATCTGTAATAGCATTAAAGAAAAAAGTTGAAGAGTCCACACCTTTGATTTTTGGAACAACGAAGTTGAATTGGCTTGATCTAGTGTTATATTCATGATTTTCACTAACTTTTATAAAATTATCTTTTAAATACGTTGGACATTTGTTGTCATAGATTTTATGTGCATGTCCTAATCTTAATTGCTTTACCCTATTCTCAATATTAAGAAATCCAACACTTGATAGTTCTGGTTGGCGAACACTAGATCTTGGACCTAATTCTTTTATAAATCTAACGGTTTTGTTCTGGGCAATCTGAAGTTTGTTTTTTAAGGTCTGTGAAATACCAGCATACCACGAGGAACATGAATAGTCAAAGTGACATTGGATTAGAGCCGTTGTAAGAGTTTTGCGAGATTCAGTTGACAAGCACCTCGCTTTACGGTACAAATTTAAGTCTAGAATTTACCTTTTTTATTATTGAGTTAACTGTAATTTCTCCTGATAAATTTTGGTCTATGTCTATGCCTAAATATTTAAGTTTCGGTTGCGATTGAATGATATGATTGTTACACTGGATTTGATATTTTTTTACTTTCTTCAATTTACGTTTCGGTCCAAAAATAATACATTCTGTTTTGCCTAAGTGTAAAGACAACTTATTGTCAACGAGCCAGCTGCTACAAGATTCTAGTTCCTTTCCTAATTTGTGGGAGATAACATCGGGGTCTTTATGAGAAAATATTATAGTGCTGTCTTCGGCATAAAGCAAGAGTTTGCAGTCTGATTGAATACTGATAGACATGTCGTTAACATAATACAGGAAAAGCAAAGGGCCTAAAATGCTTCCCTGAGGAACTCCACAAGTAATATTAAGGAGTTCAGATTCTGTCCCATTTACATTTACAAGTTGTTTTCTTCCAGTTAAATACGATTCAAACCATTTGACTTCTTGTACTCCCATAGATCTTAATTTGTGGCATAATATTCGATGGTCCACTGTGTCAAATGCTTTTTGTAAGTCTATCATAACCATGCCTGTAAATAATCCTTTTGATGTTTGTTTTTTAATATGATCAAATAAATGTATAAGACAAGTATCAGTTGAATACGAGCTTCTAAAACCAGACTGAAATTGATATAGTAAATTATGATCGATCAAATGTGTCTCCAGTTGTTTATACACAGCTTTTTCAAGAATTTTAGAAATAATACAAAGAATGCTTACTGGTCTATAGTTGCCAATTTCTAATCTACTGTTCTTTTTAAATAATGGTTTTACTCTGGCTAATTTAAGTTCGTCCGGTACTATCCCAGATGTTATTGATAGATTCACCAGATAAGTTATTGGTTTGACCAGGGCGCTCGCTCCATCTTTAATGAACCTCGCTGGAATGTTATCTAATCCTGTGCTCTTAAAGGAATTAAGATTGCAAAGTTCTTTGTATATAAAGTCTTTATTTACACTTGTTAATTTTAATTCGAGGTTATTATTGGTAACTTTACAGTAGAATTGTTTAAACAGGTTGGAATTAATATAGAATAATCCTGGAGCTGGTGGTAATGTGTCGACAAGAGAAGATGCTACTGTGGTGAAAAAGGTGTTAAAATGATTAGCGATTTCTCTTAAGCTATGACATGTTTGTCCGGCTACGTTTAAAACGATACCTGCCACATCTGTTTTTTTAGAACTATATCCTAAGGATTTCAATTGTTGCCAGAGTTTCTTTGGAGATTTTTTATTTTCCTCGATCTTGCCCGATACAAAATCTTCCTTAGCGTGTTTAATATCTCTCTGGACTTTGTTTCTGATCTCACAAAACTGTGCGTATTGGTATTTATTTTGTGTCTTTTTATACATGTGTAACAAATCGTCTCTTTTTCTGATGTTTTCTAAGATGTCGGAAGTCATCCATGGTTCAGTCTGCTGTCGTATTTTGATGTCTCTATACGGTGCAACGTTATCAAGGACTGAATGAAAAAGAGATAGAAATTTTGCCCATGCTTCATTAACATTTCTACATAAATGTAATGATGACCAATCAATGGCATTTAGTTTATCATTAAAGACATCTTTATTATAATTTTTAGTTGATCTTATTCTGACTAAGTTTTGTTTACAAGTGGTTACTTTTTGTGACTTTCTTGTACAAAATGTTATATAATGGTCACTTACGCCTGATGAAATAACCCCAGATTGACTTATTTTATCTTCATTATTACATACAATGTGATCTATGATGGTACTTGATGTTGGTGTTACACGAGTAGGATCTTTAATAAGCTGTTTTAAATTGCCCATATTTAAAATATTTTTATAGGACTTACACATGGAAGATACGCTGTTTTTAAAGCTGATATTAAAATCTCCTAGGATAATCTGTTCACAATCTGGTCTTAGTTTATTTAATGTTCGTTCAAACAAATCCAAAAAATCATTCTGTTTGGGTGGTCTATAACAGGTTCCAACTATTATTGGTTTAGTTTTTGGTAAAAGAATTTCTATCCAAATTGCTTCCATACCTTCTATTTTAATATCTTGAAGAAGTGAGAAGGCCAGGTCATTTCTAATAAACATACAGACTCCGCCACCGATACGTGATCTATCTAAGCGTACAACACTATAATTCTCAATATTAATTTCCGCGTCTGTAACCGAGTCATCTAACCATGTTTCACTGATTGATATGATTGCCGCTTTAGATTTTAAAGCAATTAATTTTAATTCTGATATTTTTGGCAATAAAGATCTAGCATTCAGATGTAGGAAATGTAAACCTTTTTCATTAAATATTTTAAAGCAGTCCTCTTTAACAACTGATGGAAATTGAACAAATTTTGTAGGATCATTTTTTTCGGGACATTCGAAAGATGAGTTTAATGATTCGCAATGATTAAATGGAAGTGATAATAGAGAGCATGAATCGCATAAATATTGAAAATTAGATGTTCCGGAAAGCCATGCTTCATATTTATCAAGTGAAATTTTCGCACATTTTATGTGATTTGCATTTACATATTTCACAGTGTATGCTTTTACTAGTTTTAATTATTCCTTTTTTACATATGCTGCATGAACATCTAGGAGTGCGTCTAGCTATTGATGGTCCTGGATGAGGATGCACGTCCCCGCATATTAATATAAAAATCAAAAGTGTGGACTTCGGAGTTATTTAAAATTAGATAGATTAGTACGTTTACAAAAGGAATAGAACGACAAAGATGTTTTTTTAAGGTGACTTTGGGTAGATTTATAAATAAATATCGAAAGTTGACTAATTTCACTTTTATTATAAAAAATTATCCCTGTGAAGTCAAAATAATGTTTTCTTAACCTTAAATCTTCATCAGGAATTGCCAAATTGAAATAATTGTTGATACAGCTGGCAAAAAACACGTAAATTATTAGGGACAAAAATATGCCAGCTGTTGCCATGTTAATATTTTTGACGTTTGACATTTAAAAGTTACGACATATGATTAAATTTGATTGAAAGTTTCTTTGTTTACAAAAGTAACGGTGGGTGGATATGTATAAGTCATTGAAGGAAAGCAATGGATATTTCCTCTTTAATTAAAGGAACATTTGCGGTAGGCACTGCCGACAAAATTTGTGGGCGGAGCTTATCATCAAAAATCCCCGTTGATATGAACAGCATATTTATGAAACTGTATGTCACATGGCCAACGTGACCTAAAGGGCACATACGGTACCTCAGAAATTAAATTTTTCGAAGTGATTTTTGTAGTTTTTAGACTGATGAAGAATATTATTTTTAATAAGGCTGAGAGTTTCGTAGGCAGGAACACTAGTGACCATGCCTGTCCAATAGTTTCCTCCAAAAGTAACTGTGAAACTATGTATCATTGATTTTTCCTCCTCGAGATAACCGTGGTCAAAATAATGAACAATCTGAATGTTTGCTCCGCCCACAGCTATGTATACCCCCGCTCCCGGTTTAAGCGAGTTGAATACATGACTACTGAGTCTATATTACTAGTGTTCATGTACTTGATATCAATTCTAAAGGTATGACCAATGACCATTCATACAGTGAAACAAGCCGTTTCTTATCAAGAACTTCTAGAAAGATTAGTCAAGCGTACAATTATTCTAAAACGAGATGTTCACTCATTTCCTATCTTTATGACGATTTCTGTATGTAATGAACCCCGCCCAACCAAATCATCAACCCCCAAGGAACCATGGGGTACTAACATTAAACATGTATGACCTCTGCTTGTATGCGATACACCCCATCCAACTGAATTATTATTCCCCCGGGGATATTAAAATTGCAAAATGTGTGATCCCGAAAGACATGTAAAAGACAACCTCGTAATAAGCAATGATTTGTTAGGTTAAACGTGACGTATAACTTGTACAACAGGATACCCACTTATAGTTGTAAATGATTACACAATCTATTACTTGATAAATGGCGTCAATCTCACGGGCGGTTTGCTACGTCACACGCACGGATTCTTGAACATCGCCTCGAGGTAGGTTTATGCAGTTGTGCAATTAAAAAAAAAGGAAAACTAACAAAACCAAGTAGTTCACCGAAGGGCCCACATATCAGACTTCATTGTTATCATACATTCATTGCGTGGAAACCCGTCAGTTTTACAAACACTTCTGTACAATAGGATAAGTTTTGTGTGAACGGTATCCTTGCCCGGAATGTTAACTGTAGTGTTTCCAATATATATTAGGTTCTCCTTCGTCTTGGCCAATTTTGCCTAACCCGTTTAAGTCCGTTGGGTTTCGTGTTCCCAAAGACATTCAAATGTATTTAGTTTTCATATATTGTGACTTTTGAGAGTACTGACCTGATGCAGGTTTTTCCAGAAACGCGTCGTACGCACTAAGTTTCATATCTACGTTTTTAGGAGTTTTCACCGATTTTTCAGTATCGCGGCGTATTGGTAGAGGCAATAAAGGAGAACCTGGAAAGGACCACCAACTTGTGCAAATGACTGACAAGCTTAATCACATACATTTGTATCGAATGCTACGAGCTGAAAATTAAGTGGCGAGTTAGATGAATTGTAAACAAAATGACTATACAAACATGGCCACGACGATCTCCTGTGAATGACGTAGACAAATTGACTATTCAAACACATTCACGACGATCTCCTGTGAACGACGTAGACAAAATGACTATACTAACATGGTCACGACTATCCCATGTGAACGACGTAAACAAAATGATTATACAAGCATGGTCACGACGATCTCATGTGAACGATTTAAACAAAATGACTATACAAGCATGGTCACGACGATCTCATGTGAATGGCGTAAACGAAATGACTATGCAAACATGGTCACGACGATCTCCTGTGAACGACGTAAACAAAATGACTATATAAACATTGTCACGACGATCTCATGTGAACATGAATCTAATCACTATTTTGATATCAAAATAACAACCTCATGGACAATATTTGCATTGCTAATTGACTGTTATCTTTCAGTAAAAATTATATTATATGTACGTTGTCGAAAAGTATATAATTTATTTGTACGAGCTTTAGAAACAGATAGAAATATTACTTTTTTCCCGTCACCACCTGATAAAGCTGACAATTTATTATGTCATTAAATACGATATACAAATTTATGTCATATACATGTACAGTCTAAGACATATATGTCATACAATATGAAAAAACAGACAACAAAATTGA
The DNA here is from genome assembly GCA_002080005.1 of Gigantidas platifrons. NCBI lineage: Eukaryota > Metazoa > Mollusca > Bivalvia > Mytilida > Modiolidae > Gigantidas > Gigantidas platifrons. The sequence continues at coordinate 34,391 of MJUT01002331.1, read as the reverse complement.
AAAAAGAACACACAAAGAAAAAATGATAAAGAAAAGTAATTTTAGTATCATAAGGGAACTAATTGATAGAACTGTTTTACGTTGGTGGTACCAAAACAATATAATTACCATTATTTTCATCATTGTTTGAAATTTGCATTTGAATAATGTTTCGTATGCTGTAATGGAATACTGGTAAAGGTTCCCATGGCTGGTTTCAGAACGGGCCAGCCGCCAGTGCGTTCCCAGGTGGCGGATAGAGAATGGCCTATCGATGGAAGGGAGTGTCAGATTATTATACGGAAAGGGCATTGTAGACCATTTCTGTAGATTATGGTGTCAATGCCACTTCTAACTATATCAGTTATATCGTGGAGGTTAGTTTTATTGGTGGATGAAAACGGAGTGATGCCTCTCACTTTACATATGGTCGTATGTCCATCCTTATCGGGTCTGGTAAGCTGGTAGGCGTAATTGTTCGGTCCACCGGTGACAAACTCTATTATTCTGTTGTCTGGTACTTCATCGGTGAGATCTCCTAGGTAGTCACCGAGTTCTGGTGTCCACTCACCTAGCCTAGAGGTATACACGAATGAGTCTGTATCGGCGTATAAGGCACGGGCTCCTAATTGTTCCAAATAACTGTACAACTTTAAACGGGCTTGAGCAGTGGTATAGGCTGCTATGACTACGTTGGTTCTCCCGGATTCTTCGACGAACTCTTCTTTGCATTGATATCTCATTTCCACCATCTCGTCGCCGACATGTTACTAAAAATAGATCGACGAGTAAGTGCTGACTTGCCACGGTGTGTGTAATTCTCTTTGTCTCTTGTGTTTTGTCTTTTCGTTTATCTTTCCGCTTGTTTTATGTTTTCCTTGTTGTTTTCTATTTCCAATTCACGTCACAATACCACCAATTCCCTCTCTCTCTCATGCAGCAGAAGCAACCATATACCCCAGAGCAGCAACAGCAGCCATATATCCCAGAGCAGCAGCAGCAGCCACTGACAGAGGGATACACCACCACCACCACCGTCCTCCTCCTCGTCCTCCTCCGCTACCGCAATAGCATTGCAATTCTACCCAAAAACACGAAAAACGTAAACAAGAACCTTAACAAAACGAACAAATAGCCATTAAAAAAGTTAAATCAACACAAAAAACGTGATTACAACCGAAAGCATAACGTGAAAACGTCACTACAAATGTGAAAGACACGCAAACAATAGGATAAAAACTCGAACAAACGAGAAACACGATGAAAATAACGTAAAACAAAAGCAAAAAACAGCATTAAAATGCCAAAATAGTAATTAAAAACGAAAATTCGAGTGAAAATTCAAAAAGTAAACTACAAAATATCAGACAAAACGAAGCACATTATGAAAATACCACACTTTAACATTATTAATGACAAAACTGTAACAAGTCAACAAATTAGTGAATAAGATATTGAATAAACCCTAAAGGAATCGAGAAACGTCGTTATAGGAAGTTCACGAACAAAGAACAAAGACAAATCGAACAATTAATGAATAATACCTTAAAAGATCTCTGAAAATATAACAAAAACAAAACACAAAACGAATAATTAGTGAATGAAACGTTAAAAGATCACCGAAAATACGACACAAACAAAAACAAAACGATAAATTAGCCACTAAAATGTTAAATTGTGACGGAAAATACGACAAAAACAAAAACAAAACTAAAATGTTAAATGGTAACGTAATATAATCCGGATAAGCAAACGATCTGTCCTTAAACAGATTTGTGTGCAGGGTTGTATGTGTCTTTCAATGTTAATTGTTACAATTTAAATTCCGGAAGAGTATCATTTTATTAATATCGTTAGATTCATTCAAAATAATTCACATCAACACGTGCAGTTATTGTTTACAGGATATCTTTACGTCAATCAACTACACGGGTCGTCGTGTTATGATACAATCACGTTAAGGAAATATTTACCACAAGATATTTACTTAGTTGTCAGAAATCGTATTACAGGAATTGTACAAAAATGACACAAAGTTTATTAGATAACGAGAATTGGCGAAGAAGTAAAACAAGGCAACTTGGAAGTGGAGATTCATTACTACAGTGCTTAGATGAACACCTTAGAGATCGACCACGTACTGAAAACACACTCAAGTACCAGAAACGTTTTCAAAAGGGTGTATGCCAGAAACAGACTACCCAGAAGACTAAACGTACCCTCGGCCTTGATAGCGCACACGGACCCGGACGATCGACACAATAAAATGCTAGTAGTATAGAAGCACCATCCAGGTCACACCCCAATGGAATCATCCATTTCCGATCGTGCATGCGCGCTCCTATATTTTCGAGGCCCTACTTGAACGGATATTCCGGTTGAGCATGCGTGCTCCCTTTCCTTCCTTCGGATTCACATGGTAACCATGTTACAAACGCTCCCATTGGTCAATTTGAATTTTGGCGGGAAAATTACTTACTTCCGGTTCACCCCTTCCGGTTCCGGTGACGTGACGTCATTTTCGGTAGCACCTCACTTCCGGTGACGTCACTGCACCTCCGCAAATACGCACATTGCAGTTATAGACGAATCAAATTTTCGTTTATAAACATCTCTAATTTTCCAGTTGCAGTAAAAAAAAACGTTGCTCCGTTTGTCCTATATATTCCTTCATCTTTATAATAAAATATTGATGGCTTGTTCTCATCCTGAATATTGCTACAAATTCTGCACCCTGGACAATAAGAATCAATCAATCAATCAATCAATCATGCACACTGTAAAGGGAAACAATTTCCATCTTCAATATAATCACAAAACGATGATCATCTCTTTTCTACGAATTTTCTATTTGTAAATTGTGGTCGCTTAAATCTAAGGGTGTCGAAAGGTTGTCATGGTTCAAGACAGGACAAGGGCCCGGGTGGCTCAATGAGTTAGGTAGTTGGATTACCTAGCAACTCATACATGCCTATCACCAATACGGCGTGGGTTCATACCCGACTTTGTAAATTATAAAAAGGGTGCACTCGACTCGCAACCGCAAGTGATAAAGTTTACCAGTTGCTTGCCCATGGTCGGTGGTTCTCTCCGGCTTCTGCCACCACTAAAACTGGTCGCCATGATATAGCTGAAACATTGCTGAGAGTGGCGTTAAAACACAAAAAATCAATCAAAATCAAGACAAGACAAGTATTCATTCGTAAAAATTGTGTATGCTACTATATAGTACAAACAATAGCTTATTATTATTATTATTTTTTATCTGTAGATAAAACGCTTACGTGAGCTGTTTAGAGGACGGTTTGGACATGGAGAAGCAAAAAGATTACTCGAGTATCATAGAGATGACATCCTCGCAACTGTGGATTTTGTGTTTGTGTGTAAGTTTAAATAACTCAGTATATTTGTATAACTTAATTGTTTATGTAGACAATATTAGTGCCTTCAAATATAAAATTTATGTTTATGAGGCTTAAAAGCTTAGATGAAGGCGACGTTCATCGTGCCTTCACAGCTTTGCGCCGAATACATGTAAACTTTATATTTTAAGGCACTGCATTAATATTGTGTTTATCCTGCAGAAAAATCACATTAATCCATCGATGTTTATATTTTGAATTGATTAAATAATAGCATTATATAATTATCATTTGATTGCACCTTTTGATATTTTATGCCAACAGGAAGTGAACTGTATTTACAACTAGTTTCCCAAAGCTCAACAGGTAACATGTGACAGTGGTACCAGAAAAGGCTATATATTTCGGTCAGTGTGGCAGTATATGACAAACATTATCCAGTCAATGCAATTTGCCGGTTCAAATAGAACAAGTGCAGGATAAATATGAGACTTGTGTGGTTGACCTCTGACCTCGTGCCTCTGTTTTGAACTACATTCTTCAGCTCAAGTTTTCCAGACACCTACTCATGGCCTGGAATTTTTCCGGTTAATTCGTTGTAACTGGTCGGGTTTTCTGCATTAATTCACGATATATTTGAAATGTTGCTGAAAGGGACGATTAATACCAGCTTGTGTAGTGAATATATTGGTTTCAATTTAGTTTTCAAATTCATAAACGCATAGTTTATTGTGACGGGTTCCAAGAATTTCTACAATTCTTAGTAATAAACATAAAAAAACTTCTTTATTGTTCAAATAAATATATTATATTTTGTACCTTATTACATAAAACAAATCTCAGTTGACTTTGCAAAACCATTACACCACCGATATTGTTCTTTTTACAGCACCCGGCTTTGTAAATTACAAAAAAAGTGTACTCTACTCGCAGCCGCAAGTGATAAAGTTTACCAGTTACTTGCCCATGGTCGGTGGTTCTCCCCAGGTACTCCGGCTTCTTCCACCACTAAAACTGTTCGCCACTACGATATAGCTGAAATATTGGTGAAAGTGGCGCTAAACAACAAAAATTAAAAATTAATCAACATTTTTACAAGATACAACAATGTATTACAGATCATATATATAGTTTTCGTTTCATTTGAATCTTTTGTAATAACACATTGCTTGAGTGAGTAATTGTTGTTTAACTTAAAGGTATATTGTCTACGAACATCGTATTTTTTCATACCCAAAATGATTGTCGTTTTCCGTACTGACCTTCATAAAATGAAGATTAAACACCGAATTATTGACGAATTCGCAACGAAACGTTAAGATTCAAACAACATTAAACGAGCATGACAATCATGAAGTGTTTGAATCTTAACAGTATTTTCCTTACATGAAAGCTAAAAACCAGAGAGTTCTCAACTTCCATTTTTTTTATAGGTGGCGCTGTTACTTTCACTTTGAATTTTTGTCATCCTGGACAATAATCCCGATAACGATAGTTTTGTGTCTTTTTTGTAAAAAAAAAAGAACACCAATCGTATCTTTTGCAGAATAACTGTTTAATAATAGCTTAAACAAATCATTTATGGACAGTTAAAAATATTCAACAAAATCGAAGACAATATGCTTTTAAAGTGGGAAAATTTTCAGCTATATCATGCATGGCGAGAACAAGTCACTTAATAATGGGATATGAAGACGTCCGATTTGTACTAGACCAATACGCTTAGTTTCAATGTCTTTTTTTATAGTGCTAGATCACTGAAACACCAGTCCGTATGTAAACATGTCGCACCACTGGGATAGACTATTCTGATTCTAAGCCAACCAATCTTTGCAATTACTCTAAGGTGTTGCTTGCTTGGCGGGAGGAGCAACATATACCAATTATATATTTTTTGGTTTGAGACGACCGAGGTTCTAACCCACGATATACCACACCCAAGGCGAGACCGCTAGCCATTACACCGCCACTGGTGCACTTAATAATACATTTACAACTGAATATGTTGGCCTTTTATTTTTTGTCTGTTGTAAGTTACACATGTATATTGTAGTATATTGAGTGAATATTGATTTTCAAAATTCTAAGAACATTTTCAATTACATTGTATATAATTGAAGACAGGGGTCGTCGTGGTCGTGATCGTATGGTACGTGACATGTGCCATCAGTGCCTATCACCACTAAAGTTGTGAGTTCGATCCCCGTTCATCATCAGGTGTACTCGATACAACATTATGTGATGAAGTTTGTCAGTAACTTGCGACAGGTCTGTGGTTTTCTCCGGGTACTCCTGTTTCCTCCACCAATAAAACTTACCTCCGCGATATAACTGAAATATTGTTGGAAGTGCCGTTAACCCTTTGAGTGCGACGTTTCGTGTATAACCGTAACGTCGTGTGCGGTATTATTATCCCGAGCTGAATAATTCAAAGGGGAGATAATTAAAGGAAAACTCCATGGTTTTAACAAGTTAGCGTGAATATTCAAATGACATAAACTAAAAGACATTTGTGTTAATGACTACTAAAATAATATACCGTAAGGTAGAATTTGGTGATTGAAGTTGCCTGTTGCACCAAACAATGGGGGTCGCCATTTTTCAACACTCTACAATGTGAGGAGACAAGGGACATAATCCATTCTCGGATTATACCTGCAATTAAAGGTCTTCCGAAAGAGCCGTGACGTATTAGTGCCGGTATGGTATATTATATCAGCATTGATCAGTTGCAATTTTATCATTAAAAATTATGTAAATCGTAAAATAACGTCGTATATTTATCTTTTGATATTTACAAAATCATTATGACTTTATGTTAAGCATTTTATTGCACTAACGAAATTAAAAGGGAATATATGAGAAGAATTTTTTTGTGTTATTGCCCTTGTCAACACATCGACCAGTGACCTCGAAAAACACAGGAAAGTACGACAGCATTGGGGACAAAAAAAAATAAAGCATGTGTACGCATAAAATGAGTTAAAACTGACAGTTATTTAAACTATACGGCCAATCACGTAAAACATGAAATTCTCTGAGATGAAATTATACGTAGACCCTCCCCCCTCCCGATACAAATAAACTCATTGTTTTATGAAGATGTAACATTGTATGGGAATATATATTAAGAAAAAATTCAGAACGATATACGATTATAAACATTGTATTGCAATTGATCTTATATTAAAACATAACCAAACGGGCACGATGTTGGGAAGAGTCAGATACATGTTATTTATTCAACTAACATGATCCGGACCTTTGACGTCACATGAATAGGTGTCATGGCCGCTTACACTACGACAGGAAATTCCAAATATTCACATTTTTAATCGGGTATATTAATGTTAATAAAGGTG
>MJUT01002322.1:151360-165496 GCA_002080005.1 Gigantidas platifrons | reverse complement strand
GTAGTTTCAAAATTTAATCTTACGATATAACCTTGGCGTCGGGGGACCAGTGGCCAACGGCCTTTTATTACAATTTTGTTCCATACGTAAGATTTTATATCCCATATACAGAAGTAAAATTCAATAATTCAGAAACATCGTATTTAAATTTTCCAAGTGTTTCAGAGTAGTCAGGTGGTAGAAATAGTATATTAGACCCTTTAAGTTAATTTTATATGAAACAATCAGCATTGGATCACCAGACAACTATTCTTTTTCCAAAAAATAAACAAATACAAATGCCAATTCTTGTTTCTTGCAAAGAATAACAAATTTTAGACTGACTAAGCTGATTTAGTTAAGTAGTCAACACATTGTACAGTATTCATAATTAAAATTGTAGCTTTTGACACATTCTTGCAAGAAAAACTTGATATTTTTTGTCACATATAGGACTATATAGTGTAATCCCAACATCTTACGTGTGGGACAAAAGTTTGCAATATTTATTTTGTTGTGGATTTCACTTACATTTAATTTAGAAAGTAATGCAATGAATTCTTATTTATTAGTTTTCTACTTTTTTACAAATGTGACTGTTTATTTAGCTTATTCTTGACAAAATGGAAATATTTTGTTAAGTTTGGGAAGAAAGAGCAAACACTCTTACATCTCTATCAACAACTTTTTGGATGGATATAAGGAGTTAAACCTATGTTTATGTAGTCATCAGTGTATTAGAGATGTAATGATGCAAAGAATGCAAGTCAGTAAAGGAATTTAAGAGAAAATTTTCTACCTTACGTATGGGACAAAAAAAAGTGTTACGTATGGGACGTTTCAGATTGACTTTGATGTCTTGTCTTGTCTACATTAATTGGTGATAGTCAAAACCAAAGTTATTTATACTTACATTTTTTAGGTACTTTGATACCATTCAAGTAAAAAGTAAGATCTTATATTTCAAGTATGTACTTTTCATGGAAATATGGCTTACATATGGGACAGCATGTGTTTCGGAAAATGTCTTTTCAAACTTTGAAGACTTGAATTAAAAAAATGATCAGAATTCTCTCCATTCTTTTTTGTCATAATTCTTCCTCACACTCTCAACAAAAGATTAACTGTATATAATGTAGATAAATAAGAAGATGACTCCATATAATTCCTTGTTAATCTTGTGAATGACTATTTTGTTAAAAACGATTACATACCATCATACTTCGGTTAACATCTTCTCTGATAATGATATTATATTGAAGTGCTACATGTTATATACCAACAGAAACTAGAGAAAATTCTCTATAAACTGAAACTGACTAACTTTGTTATTCCTGAGAGAAAAATGTATTACACCTTTAAAAATGGGGAAAATATGAAGTGGCCGCTCGTAACAAGCATTTTTTGGCAAATTTTGGGTATGTATGAGCCTGTATTTCCATAACCGTTCATAATAGACCATTGAAAGTTATCTATTGTATAGACCCCATAATGCACCAAGTTTAAACATATCATTCATTTATTTTATATTACAACATATCATTTGCTGATCAATTACACAATATCCTTTAAAAAGTGCAACCTTAGCTTGCAGTAGTCCATTTGATAATAATAAAATCGTTCAGAAAACAGCATACTGTCTGCAACATGGACGGAACATTTACAAAATGTACAAGATGTATACAATCCATAAATGTCGAATCAAGATTAATACTAATAAGTGTCAAAAGTGGTGTCACTGTGCAGAATTCAATTTTAGTTTTAAGAGTTTTTTCCAGATGTTTCTCACTTTACAATTTCAAATTTGTTTGTATTTAACGGGTAGTGCTTTTCGTGGGATGTTTTTGTCTGATCCTAAAGCTTTCCTTTAGATTCACCCTAGAAAAAGGATATAAAATTGAGTACCTGATATGCAGTTTATTTACATGTTAATATCTGGTCTAACATGTATCATACATACATGTAGTAACTAAGTTCAGATATCTATTATTGTATTATAGTAAGCAATAAAAAATACTTTTTTTTTGTTAAAAAAAATAAAATTATTTCCCTACCTACCTACCCACATCTAGCTGATAGGGTCGGGATCGGGGAAATTTTATTTTTGGCCTGATCTACCAAACTCGAAGCGAGCATGCAACCATTACACCACTGATGTAGTTTTTACAGTAATACATGTACATTTATATGTAGGTCAAAAGTCCCACACACTTAACATATTGAAAAATTATTGCCAAGTTATTTCTTACTTGAGTTTTATGAAATTTTTAGCATTATACATTTTTTGTAATAATTAGAAATAAACATATAGTTTTTCCTTTTTATAATTTCATATAATTTTTCTCTACTTTTATTTAAAATTTGATTTAAACATGAGGTTTAATTTTTTCTCCTCACTAAATCTTGCTATATATCCATAAAATATTGTGATGTCACAAATTTATATTTGTGTTTAAATCATAAATGCTTGTAAATAAAAGTTTGAAAAAAGTATATCAAAATATTGAAACAAACTTATTATTTCTGCCTTTAAGGGTGAAATTTCAAGAAAATCTTAAAAGAAATGTTTACAATATTATATAATATAATATTTTGAAAATGATTGATTTTGTAAAGATATATATCAAGGTGCAGGAAGACTTTTGACCCATGAATGCAATATCCTATAATCTTGTATTCCTATATACAAATGTAGTTACACCTATTGCTATCCAGATTTTCAACTGCAAACATGTGTTGCAGTGTCTCAATATTGATGACTTAAAGTCTAAACCTCCTTATTGCACCTGCACAAGTTCTCCATTCATATATAATCCTGCAGGCCACCATAAGCTTTTTATAAGCCATTATCAACAATACTTCTGGGGAGACGGATTTATATAAGGACATCTTGTTTCCGAATCCCAATATATGTACTAGTGTATGTTATTATTTATGCCTGTTTTGTTAATAAATATTGTTTAAACTAACAACACTTCTCTATGAGATGTATTAGCCAATGGAAGGGCAAACATATGATGAGCCTAAATCTATAAATAAATTAGAAACATAACTTTAAAATTCTAAATATATTCTGTCAATATCAGTTTTGTATGTAAATGGACACATTTCAGACTGCTTGTTAAAGGAATGAAAGGGATTAGGTACTGACATATCACCTGGCAACCTTGCTGATGCATAAACATTTGTATACTGATGACATTAACGAAATGGAAATCATAGGCAATCATAGATCTGTTTTGTGTTCCTATGAATAGGTCACTCAAAGATGAAAAACTTGATCTTCTGTCACTCTACTGGATAAGTGCTCCATGAAACCTCTCAAAAATCTAAATTATTAATATCTTCTATGAGCAGTCAACACCAGGCTTCAGAGTTACTGTGACACTAGCTACTCATGGGGTGGTGTCACTCTTGCTGCTGGATAAGTGCTCCATGAAACCTCTCAAAAATCTAAATTATTAATATCTTCTATGAGCAGTCAACACCAGGCTTCAGAGTTACTGTGACACTAGCTACTCATGGGGTGGTGTCACTCTTGCTGCTGGATAAGTGCTCCATGAAACTTCTTTCCAAATTGCTAACATCTATTCTATGAGCAGTCAACACCAGGCTTCAGAGTTACTTTGACACTAGTTACTCCAGGGGTGGTGTCACTTATGTGAATCAGATGTTGATTCCAAAATATTCTTAATATCTGCTAGAGTACATACAGGCAAAGTTTCTCTTCTCATGCAATAATGCAATAGCATTAATATATTTAACTTATCTATCCATTTACAAAAATATTATATTGTTTTAGGAGGGAACACATCTTATTTGGTCAAAAACCATGATGGTTCTAGCAAAAAGTTCTCTGAAACTGACATCATCAAAATTCTCAAGTTTTGATTGACACATACATATACATGTATCATAAGACTCAGATCGACATCCAATCCTCAAATCCATGTTCAATTTCTACGTCACAGACATCTGTACCTCAGATTGATGTCCTTTTTCAAATTGTGTTCGAATCCAGTTCGTGGCAAGGTGTACTCGATAAAAACTGCTTGAAAGCATTCACTGCTCAACCATTTTTAATATTGGAATATCAAGGCCATTCAATGTCGTATTAGATTTTACTTTCAAACTTGTTTAAATAAGAGGTTCTCAGATGAGCTTTTTTGTAGGTGAAACACAGGGTCTGGTGCAATGAATTTATGCCTGGAACTTTGACATTTAGTATAAAACTATTCCTTTAATATTATATGCAATGCAGATTAGGGATTATGTACAAACTTGACCAACATCCATCATGTAACAAGGTAAAAGCACATACAGATCTTCGCTTTGAAAAGGACGTCAATTGATAGCATTAAATCGGCCATAGATCTGAGAATCTGGGAAGGATGCCAATTTGAGAATACCCTTTAATCTTGATTTGAGATCATGACGTCAGGGGATGCCGATTTGAGCAAAGTTTTTGAAATTTGTTAGTCCTCTCAGGCTCTCAGCCGTGACCAGTAAATTTGGGCAGATTTTGCTAAGGACTGATGCAAACTTGGTATTTTACAATAGAAAATTAATGAGGACTGACATTTTTTTCACTAGGACCACCAAGCCTACATATGCCATTTCATGAACCCTGTTTCAGGAGTGGACATCGATTTGAGTCTGGATGCTGATCTGAGTCTATCATATATGTATACCAGTATTTGTCATGATTGATGGATATGTTTCTCAACACTGACAACAGACAGTTAATATTCATATGGGTCCCATGAACTGTGCTCCTCTTCTCACTGACTTGTTCCTTTATTCGGATGAACAGACTTCATGCAGGGGGTTCTCAGGAAAAACAAAAAGAAACAAGCCCGTTCTATTAGTTGATGTCCTTTATCTAATAATTGAAAGTTTGATAACTATATCAATAAAATTTATCTCATTTAATTTAAGATAAAGGATACCACAGATACAGCTAAGTCTGCTTTATACCTTGACATAACCACCTAGATATTGACAGTGAGGACCAGTTAAGAACAAAACTTTACGACAAAAGAGATGATTTCAATTTTCCTATTGTGAACTTTCCATTTACATGTTTATGACATGGGAAAATTCCATCAGCAACAGTTACATATGGAGTAAATATCTCTCAGTTGATTGAGCTTGTGGTTCCTATCAGGATTTCATTGATGTTGTTTGTTTGTTTGATGGTGTTTAATGGCACTTTCAACAATATTTCAGTAAATATCATTGCGGTCAGATTCATTGGTGGAGGAAAGCGGAGGACCCAGGGAAAACCACCAACCTGTCGCAAGTCACTGACAAACTGTATCACATAATGTTGTACAGCTCGCCCTGATCGAGATTCGAACTCACAACATTAGTGGTGATAGGCACTGATTGCATAGGTAGTTGTAAATCCAACTACCATCTGATCACATCCATGACCACAGACGACCCCATGATTTCATTGATGAAGGGTTGCTGATAACAAGGAAGCTGAATCTCTGTGTCACAGATGACCATGGATATGCTCCATTTGTCGTAGTCACAATCTCCTGTACTTTCTTCTTTCATGATTTTATCACCAGATTTATACCGTTAACAAGAGTAACATGACGAGTGCCACTAGTGGAGCAGGAACAGCTTATCCTTTTGTAGCACCTGAGTTCACTCCCACTTTTTGGTGGGGTTCTTGTTGATCAATCTTTTGTAGCACCTAAGTTCACACCCACTTTTTGGTGGGGTTTTTGATCAATCTTTTGTAGCACCTGAGTTCACTCCCACTTTTTGGTGGGGTTCTTGTTGATCAATATTTTGTGTTTTGTCTTTACCATATTTAGTCTTTTGTCCTGTTTATTTTGGCCATTTTAATCATAATTGGAATAAACATATTTTCTGCATGATATTTTTTTCCATTCTTCATTAAATGATTGGGTTAGGGATACCTCCACCACTTTTATTACTGGCCTCATATATGATTCCTAGAAAAACTATTTGAAAATCTTTTCACATTGTCTCAAAAATCATTGAACCATTGTTTGGATCCTAAAATCTGGAGTTGCCAAACTGTCCTTTGGATTTATATTTTTTGACATTATGTATTGAACTTTTAAGCCCAAGGCACACACACAATTATTTATAGGTTTATTTCAAGACAAGTTTAATGGGAAAAATAAGTTTTATTCTCAAGCACAACAGTTCTCAAAATGAAAATTTGAATTTACTGGCCCAAATCAAATTCTTGAACTTTTTTTTTTATATATATTTAATTTATAAAAACTGAAAAAAATACTGGTCTGAACAAAGTTTTACTGATCTTGGGCTGGAGGACTGGTGCTCACCGTGAGGACTGTTACAAATATTGTTGAGTAAAGGCAATGGGTTTCTTTAATGCTTCTGATGACATATCAGTTATGATATATAAAACAAAGATTTCTTATACTTTCAGTTTGGTTAGATGATGTAGAAATCTCTAATTTAAAATTCTGTCTTTGATAACATATTATGTATCTTGTTTGTGTCTGTGTACAAAAGAATAGTATCATAACTGCATTGTGCTAAGTACAAGTAACTGTTGTAAATTCTAGTCATAAAAAAATTAACAATTTAACTTTTGTCAGCAATTTAATTTTATTTGGCTATTTGATACCTGAAAGAAAATTTGAATGTACCACATGGTAATGAGATAAAAATCATTTGAATTAATGACTTCCTAGTTGAGAATTTCTAGAAAACGTGGTTTAAATGTTGGACAAATATTCTTGTATACTGTATCACACAATAGGTTGTCATGTAGATTTTCATTGTAAAAACAGGTAGGAATTGTTTATTTATTCTGTTTAGAGTAATATTTTCCACAAGTTTTAAACATTTTAAAGCTAATTTAAAGTGCATATTATTTAATTATAGTTTATCCTTTCCAATAAGATACATGTGCAGTTTCAGCTTTACAAATTTAACATCAAAGCTTTCAAAATTTTATTACAGGACCTCTCTAATAAAGCCACTGCCACCAAAGGCCACCCCTCTTATCAGGCCAAATTATGTCTGCAGTTACAATCATCTTGAAATTCTCATAATACAATAGCTAAGCTAAGGCCATTCCCACCCTTATTATAAGGCCATATTTTAGATGCTTTGAGGTAATGAATATTAGTAAATTATTACCCTCAAGAGAGGCTACCCCTGTTATGAGGCCACCCCTGTTATGAGGCTACCCCTGTTATGAGACTACCCCTGTTATGAGGCCACCCCTGTTATAAGGCTACCCCTGTTATGAGGCTACCCCTGTTATGAGGCCACCCCTGTTATGAGGCTATCCCTGTTATGAGGCTACCCCTGTTATGAGGCCACCCCTGATATAAGGCCACCCCTGTTATGAGGCTACCCCTATTATGAGGCCACCCCTGTTATGAGGCTACCCCTGTTATGAGGCCACCCCTGTTATAAGGCAACCCCTGTTATGAGGCTACCCCTGTTATGAGGTTACCCCTGTTATGAGGCCACCCCTGTTATAAGGCCACTTTTTTATTGCAGAAAGGAATGGCCTTAACTGTTTAGTAAACCTAGTTATAATAAGATGGTATACTTAAGAAATAATTCATGGTAGCCCGAATTTATATTATTTTTACCACGGGTAGGCACTTTATGCCTATAGTTCCCTTTCAAATTTTATGCATGTTTTGCATTCCTATCTCAAAACGAGGCTAAGTGTGCAAGCAGTTACAGCAACAAATGATAATATGGCTACTAATACTGATAATNTCTTTCATTATAGCAGTTTGCCATTATCACTAAGGACGCTGGAGATGCTCTTGCACACTTAGCCTCGTTTTGACTTAGATATTAATATTCATGAGATAATATTAAGAAGGGACTATTAGGGGTAAAATATAGGCATAAAGTGCCTACCCGTGGTAAAAATAATATAAATTCGGGCTACCATAAATTATTTCGATTCTAATATGTAAAAATTGGTAAAATATCGTTATAAATTGTCGATGACGTAATAAATTACAATGGGTGTAGGTATATATTATTTTTACCACGGGTTTGGACTCAAAAGCGTTTGAAGGACGTCATATTAGAATAAATGATAACAGTGATCAAGTAACTGAAGGTGCTGATTTCCAGTTAACTACTGATGAATAGAGAATCATTGGTAGCCACGTAATTACGGTCGTTGACTTATGACTACAATCTTGTCACCATTGACTTGGGTTTACACCCTCATACTCACCTCAGGTTATATTGGGAAAAGCCTGACAGTGGACCATTTTTCGTCCATACCCAACTCTGCGTACTTTTTCAGTGGCTGTCAAAAATCTTTGACTCATCCCTTTCCTTACTTCTGTATAATTTTTATATAATTTATTGAACTTGTTCTTGTTCTGATTTTGGCTGAAATACTGCTCACTGGATGTTAAGTAATAATCAATCAATCAAAATATCTTTTAAAAGATTTTGCTCTATTAGGATAGCGACATCTGTAATATATTTCAATTTTATGCTAATGAATATGGCCGTTATATTTTATTCTCACAAATATCTGGCGTTTTTAGGTATCCATTATCACATTGGTAGCAGCATTTATGTCTGATTTTTCATTTTTATACAATTAATACTGTTATGGGTCTGTTGTCGTCTCCCCCGTTGGTGTCGTTGGCATCCATCTGTAGACAGAATGGTTTCCTTACTATACCTTTTGATCCTCCTGAATTTTCAACACCAATATCTAACAGTTGGGATTATATCCCTACCAGTTTCCAAACAGGAAGCCCCAGAGGTGCCAAAAAGGAAGTTTTCTGTTTTGTTTTTTGTTGTTTTTTTTTTGTATATGGTGCATTTCTTTTTCTTCTGTTTTCGATCATTTCTTTTAATTTTATATTTGCGCAGCTAAAAGGTATACATTTTCGTAACTTTCAAAAGTATATATTTGAACAACTTTTATATTATCATAGTACATGTATTGTACCTGTACCTGTTATACAGGAACCTAGTTATGTATCTGTTGCCCCTTGCTCACTGTGTGCAGGTGGATGTAGGAATTTTGAGTAGAATATTTTTAATCGATCTGAAATAGAAAAAAAAATCATTATTTTATAGATATTTTAAGAAACTTTTGTTACAAATTTGTTACACCTCTCAAAAAATAATTATTTTATAGATATTTTAAGAAACTTTTGTTACAAATTTGTTACACCTCTCATTGATTATATATACTGATATCTTATATTTATTTGTTGATTTACACAGCCAGAAAGGGGATAGGTTGATGTGTAATAATGAAAAATATCTAAATTTCTAATGTCATACCAGCATAGATCCATTTACTACATTCTTTTATCAAATTTTATTTCAGTGGTTGCTTAATTTGCAAAAAAAAAATATTGAATCTGAAAAGGTTAAAACTATGATCAAAGAGACTTTTTTCTTCTTAGTTTTATGGGTTTTTTTTTAATCTAAGACAATATCACTTATTCTTTTTTGTATTTTTTTCTCCAGATGTGAATATAGAAAGAAATTATAATTAAATAGTAGCAAGGCTTTGTGTGTTTGAGTTATCTCCCTCATGCAGGCATACAGTCATCACAACAGAAAGAATAGAATAGTCAGGGAACGGAATTTGTAAAAGTGATACCTCACTTGTTTTCCAATCCCACCTGCTATTTGCTATCTTGTATTTGTGTTTGACTTTCTTTCAAATAAAATATAGTTTACACTAATAGTCAGCTTTGTTTGTTTGAGTTATCTCCCTTATGCTGGAAAGATTCAAAGTTGAAATTGATGTTTCAAGTTTTAAAAAGGTACAATATATTATTTTGAAGTGAACATTCAGCAGAATTAACCAAAATAGGTAAAAACTTCATATTATCTAAAAAAGTTAAATGTATTTTATGGTTCAAAGCAAATGTATATGGAAAGAAGCTGATGAAGGTAGAACAAAAATGTGAAGATTTATATTATTGGAGTTTAATACCACTTTAAACAATATTTCAGTGATATAGTGGAGCTAAGTTTTATAGATGAAGTAAACTGAAAAACCTGGAAAAAAACACCAAACTACTGCAAATCACTGGAAAACTTTGATCATATAAAGTTGTATCAAGTACAAACAATGATTAAGAATAGAACTGACAAACTTTACTGGTGATAGGCACTTATTGCTGTGGTAGATCTAAATGTCATACAAATGTTACCAGAGTAGCCCCATATAACAAAAACATCAATACAAATGTTACCAGAGTAGCCCCATATAACAAAAACATCAATACAAATGTTACCAGAGTAGCCCCATATAACAAAAACATCAATACAAATGTTACCAGAGTAGCCCTATATAACAAAAACATCAATACAAATGTTACCAGAGTAGCCCTATATAACAAAAACATCAATACAAATGTTACCAGAGTAGCCCCATATAACAAAAACATCAAGCTACAACATGTATTATGGTTGAGATTGTTTGCTTACATATTTAAGACTATATACATGTTTTGTACTTTATAATCTCTAAGCTAAAAAAAACAACTTTTGTAATTACACAATACCAGCAAAAAGTTTCAGAACATATTTTTATATGCATATCATTCATTTTAGTTACAGCTCCTCTCAACAACTTTTCATACTATAGTATGTCTACTTGTTATATAGAAAAGTATACAGGTCTTAATTTAAATATTGTTTTTTTAATATCTAGAGATAAGAGTGATCATTTACTAAAGTTTACAAATCAGCTACATTTGCCCTAATTTTGAAAGTTTGTCATGACCGAATGGCGTGATATTTTAAATATCAAAATTTTACACAAAAACACAAAAGGAATGAAAAAAAAAAATGAAATCAAGATTGAATTAAGTTATTTCGATTGTTCACACTTTTTGAAAATGAGGTGCTCATAAAATAATTGACATTTTACAGAATATGTTAGAAATAATACATGTCAGTGTTCATGTGTTTCTAAGGTCTTGTCCTTGACCAATTTTTTTTTTATATATATATATGGTGCACTTTCAACAATATTTCTGTTATATCGGGGCAGTCAGTTTTACTCCTACTGTAAAAATCATCAGTAACATAGTAGATAAAATCTTTTATTTTTATTAAAGAGATTGATGTCGCCTCTGTTTCTATGATTTTTCTATTATGTTTTTGTAACTGTTCTGACAGTGTGGTATTTTTATATGAATTTTATTTTTATTTAGCAAAAAGTGTTATATTTCTTTTTATACAGGTGTGGTTTGCTACAGAATATAGAATGTTTTAAAAAGTTCTAGAGTTGTCCTTGATAGTAGCACACAAGTGCTTGCCACAGAATCAACATTACAGAATTTGATCTGGTATGTGAAATGTAGATTTCCCATTGAAACTGTTGAATGTTGATTTTGTTATGAAATGTTTTTAGGGTATATCCTAAAGCAGACAATGATTTACTATTTTCAAACATACAATTTTGAAAATTATGACATTATGAAAATTAAAAAAATCTTAAAAAAAGCGTACCCATCCAAAAAAACAGATGTACCTTTCAAGATTTATCTTGGTATGACCCCAAATTGACTGAAAGTCGTATTTCGATATGTAAAGTAAAAAAAAAATAAAATACCCAAAACCTGTCTCTGTAAGCAAAATTATGTTACAATGCAAACAAGACACAGCATGACGAATCACTGTGATAGACTTATCACTCATCCTCTTCATACTGATACATGTATATATTTGGCTCTGTTTAATCTATTTATTAACTTTTTTATGCATTTTGAGTGTAAGGAAGTATTACTCTGGATACAAAATAAATTTTGATGATCTATTTAAACAAACGATATACACATGTATCTGTACCACCAAGATGAGTGATATTATATCTATCACAGTGAATTATCACACTTTGTCTCTGACTATATTGTCATCTATCTGTACCACCAAGATGAGTGATATTATATCTATCACAGTGAATTATCACACTTTGTCTCTGACTATATTGTCATCTATCTGTACCACCAAGATGAGTGATATTATATCTATCACAGTGAATTATCACACTTTGTCTCTGACTATATTGTCATCTATCTGTACCACCAAGATGAGTGATATTATATCTATATTATACTTTATGCAAATTTCTAGACTATTGATACAATGTCATTGGTCAATTAGAAAATGGTATTTTTCACTAATTTTACTAAGCTCCACCTTCGTATCAATACCAAATCCTGTAGCTCCACCTCCTTCTAGCAACGGGTGGTATTCTGTGTTGGCAACGGGTGTTATTGCAATACCACCCTCCGGACCGGAAACAGTCCATTCCGTCAAAGTTTTTAATTTAGTTTTACAAATAAATAAACAAACAGACGACAGTACGCTCTTGGACATTCAGACCACATTAACATGGCTTTTGCCGATATAACCGAAGATAATATTCAGGATTTGTTGACAAACAAGGACAGTAAAGAAACGAAGAGACAAGTGGACCGGGCTGTAAGGATATTTCGTAACTTTTTGTTAAACAACAATGTGACGACCAAGTTGGAAAGTTTGTCCAACTCTGAACTATTTTTAATGAACATTTGAGATCATTACACCATTGTTACAGTTGTTTTTGTTTCCTTGTTAATTAAAAGTTTATTAAATTAGATATTGTAATTTAGTTCTTAGACAATTACCTTAAATCAGTATTAAAACAACACACACCACTGACACTGTAATACCAGAGCATTCAGTATAATATAAAACATGCTGCCTTTAGTTTCGGGTGTTATGGTAGATTACCACACTCAGAAAACCAATATCACCCTCGACTTCGTCTCGGGTGATATTGGCTTTCTGAGTGTGGTAATCTACCATAACACCCTCAATTAAAGGCAGTATGTTATAAATCACAGTGAATTATCACACTTTGTCTCTGACTATATTGTCATCTATCTGTACCACCAAGATGAGTGATATTATATCTATCACAGTGAATTATCACACTTTGTCTCTGACTATATTGTCATCTATCTGTACCACCAAGATGAGTGATATTATATCTATCACAGTGAATTATCACACTTCGTCTCTGACTATATTGTCATCTATCTGTACCACCAAGATGAGTGATATTATATCTATCACAGTGAATTATCACACTTTGTCTGACTATATTGTCATCTATCTGTACCACCAAGATGAGTGATATTATATCTATCACAGTGAATTATCACACTTTGTCTCTGACTATATTGTCATCTATCTGTACCACCAAGATGAGTGATATTATATCTATCACAGTGAATTATCACATTTTGTCTCTGACTATATTGTCGTCTATCCATGCTTTAGGAATATAGGTCTTACTATAGTTTTATGATAATGTCACAAATTTATTGAAAGAATATCAGATAAATTCATGTCAGTACCTATTTCCTGACTACTTTTTAATGATGCACCCATGATCTAAGATTTCACCAGCATTGGTACAGACTTGGTTTGGTAGTACTTGTAGTTATATACATTTTTTTTGTAGTTACAGGCATATATATACACATGTATATAGGTGTGTACAGAAAATGTAATTTATTGCACCAGATGAGCATACAAATTGTCAGTTTATTAACAAAAAAAAGTATACTCTGGTTGGCCTTGATGGCTGAGTGGTATAAGGTTGTTAGCTTATACTCAGTCTATGGTGGGCCTTGATAGCTGAGTGGTATAAGGTTGTTAACTTATACTGTGGTGGGCCTTGATGGCTGAGTGGTATAAGGTTGTTAACTTATACTGTGGTGGGCCTTGATGGCTGAGTGGTTTAAAGTTGCTGACTTATACTCTGGTGGGCCTTGATGGCTGAGTGGTTTAAGGTTGCTGACTTATACTCTGGTGGGCCTTGGTGGCTGAGTGGTGTAAGATTGTTAACTTATACTGTGGTGGGCCTTGATGGCTGAGTGGTTTAAGGTTGCTGACTTATACTCTGGTGGGCCTTGATGGCTGAGTGGTATAAAGTTGCTGACTTATACTCTGGTGGGCCTTGATGGCTGAGTGGTATAAAGTTGCTGACTTATACTCTGGTGGGCCTTGATGGCTGAGTGGTTTAAGGTTGCTGACTTATACTCTGGTGGGCCTTGATGGCTGAGTGGTGTAAGATTGTTAACTTATACTGTGGTGGGCCTTGATGGCTGAGTGGTATAA
>MJUT01002322.1:124227-143075 GCA_002080005.1 Gigantidas platifrons | reverse complement strand
TGGTGGGCCTTGATGGCTGAGTGGTATAAGGTTGTTAACTTATACTCTGGTGGGCCTTGATGGCTGAGTGGTTTAAGGTTGTTAACTTATACTCTGGTGGGCCTTGATGGCTGAGTGGTATAAGGTTGTTAACTTATACTGTGGTGGGCCTTGATGGCTGAGTGGTATAAGGTTGTTAACTTATACTGTGGTGGGCCTTGATGGCTGAGTGGTATAAATAAGGTTGTTAACGTCTGACCACAAGTCTAACACTACTGATATGGGTTTAGCTTAATTGAAATATGAATGTTTTCAGACACCTACCCAAGTCTAGGGTTATACTAGTCAGTTTGCAATAAATGCCAAGGCTTTCCTCCCCAAATAAGTCAAGATATAACTGAAAAATTACTGAAAGTGACTATACAAGACCATTTACTGGACGATATCTAAGTAATGCATTTAAATGCAGATGTCAATGCAGGTACTAGTATACCAACAATCAACTGTTTACTGACCTAATTTAATGACATAGATTTCAAAATTTTGAATTTTTTTGTTGCTATTTTTTAGAATTTTCGTTTTAGAGTTTCCTTGACATTGTTATTTTACATTTTAGATTTTAGGCAGCAAACTTTTTTCATGTTTGTGCATTTTTGTTTTTGTTTTTATTTTGTTTTGTTGTTTTTGTTAGATTTGAAGGTTGTAAAGGCTTTTCATTTATGTTTTTGCAAATGTTATGCTAAGGGGCAAAAGGAAGGATACATACCTTTGTATATCAATATAAGTTTGATATTACATGCACATCAACAATAGTTTTTAGATACAGTATATAATGATGAATCTGTCCTTAACAAATTTCTAAACTTTTGCATTCGGATCAAAACAAGTTCTTAGCCTAATACCACGAGAGAGAACAACTGTGCAAAGAATAACAAAATCAGAGTTTAGAGGTCCAAAGACAAACATCTTGTCCATCCACCATTAGTATTGACAGCTTCTAGTTGACATAATGAATACAAAATGATGACCTGTGGAATGTTATTTCACTCCACTTGCAAGGTTTGTTGGAGATCTGCCAAAGTGGCTGTTTGGTTTGTAGTGTGTGTCAGACAGAGCAGTTCAATTTGTGCTAAATGTGCTTGATGGTATTCAAGTCTGGGGAGTTTGATGGAAATGGCAGGACATCAATGTTCTGCTGCTGAAGAAAAGTCCAGATAAGGTCTGTGATAAACAACGAAATCATGCAAGTCACCACTCAACATGTATTTGTTGATGTTCTTGAGTAATGTTGGGCCTTGAAATGCATAGCTAAGCAGGAATTTGAATTAGGAAGCCTTCGGCATCTTCATTTTTCATGCTTTTATCCATCTGCCATGAACAACATTAGTCAAGGCTGTTAGTGGAAGAAATCTATCTCATAAGTGAAGTAGTCATCAGCTAGGAATAATACTTTTGATCACCCAGAACAGGGTTAAACTTTTGTGGAATCACTCTGCTAAAACTGATGTTGGAATTGGTACAATGTAAAATGTCTACAACCAATAGCCCTTGTGACAACTATGACACCCATGTCTGCCAGGAGAATACCTAAACTACATTATCTTAAATCTTTAGAAAGACGTGGAACTCTGTTGATTTTGATACAGTTTTCTGATGAACTTTATGTTAGACAGAGTGTAAATTATTGAAAATTTGCACATGTAAAAACTGCCAAAACAAAGCTAATGTACCCACAAAATTTTAACTGACCAATATATGGAAAAAAATTATATTTGTGGATTTTACAATTGCACAAAGAAGTATAATTTATTAAATTATTACAGTAGTTCCCCTGTGATAAGGTCATCCTTTCAGCACTGAAAAAGCAGTCGTGTGAGATGGATGTCCTCTCTTTAGGTTCAGTAATATTGTACTATATCGGTGCATCTGAAATGAGGCCTGATAAGAGGGGTGGCCTTATAAGAAAGGGACAACTATATTTTGAAAGTAAATGTGTGTCCTTTATTTTACCTGCTAGTATATTAGATTTGATGTTGACTTTCTTGTTTCACCTAGATATTGAGTCAAGGTCGAATTGTACCTTACCCTAAATTTCTGAGTATCGATTATTATGCATTTAAAAAATATGAGGTGTACAAACAAACTTTTCTTGTAAACAGGTGTAAATTAAATACCCTGTTATGTTATTTAACATTGATGCAGTCCTCACGCAGAGCTCCAGCCCAAGACAGGCAAAACTTTGTTCAGGCCTGTAAATTTTTCAGTTTTCATTTAGAAATATATAAAAATAAATTCAAGAATTTTATTCGTCCCAGTATATTGTGTATATTCAAATTTTCATTTCAAGGAATGTTGATTTTTTTGATTAAAAAGATGTTAAGATCACATTAGAACGAGATTTTTTTTAAATATTTTTTGTTGTCTTAATATTTTTGCAGTTCATTGTATGACAAATTACATTACATTTTCATTTTTAACTAAGTTTTCCAATTTTCATAAATTCCATCAGGCTTTTGTCCTTGAAATATGGCTTATGTCACCTTGACCTCTTTAAATATCATGTGTTTTGGTCTTTTTAATGTTAAATGATTTGAGGTGAAAGTCAAGCGTTGATTCTTCATTTTGTTGATTTTGGTGGAATTGTTGACTCAATTTTTTTTTCATGATGATGGAGTGTAATGATAGTCTTTCTCAGTCACATTTGAATTACACATCTTCTCTAGCCAAGGGTTACGATCCACTCCTCTCCTCTTCCCCCTTGGCAGATTAAGCCAGAATTTTGTAATTCCCGCATATCACCCTATAGCAGATTTATGAAGTTCAGCCCATTTGCATTACATCATTATGAACCAATGAGAACGGTTGTACTATTACATTTCGAAGGGAGAAAATATTAATTGAGGAAATACTTAAAAAGATTCTGTAAATATTGTTCTTCTGTGTTTGGGGGCAAAGATTTATGACAAAGTCTACAGTTTTCTCCACATGTTGCCATTGTTTACATTTTTCTTTCTCTACATGTGATCGTTGCGTGATCCTTTGTTAGACACCTTTTGATTGGATGCAGCCACCCACTGCTGCATCGAATAGAAAACAATTCCGAAATTCCGACTTAATCTGCCAAGATAGAGAGGAGAGGAGCAGATCATAACCCTTGGCTAGCGAAGATGGAATTACAAGGTTTATCTAAATTGAACTGAATATTAATTTCTATTTAATTGTTAGTTTCTAAGCTTTTTCTCCTAGTAATTTTTGGGGGTTTTTTTGTCTTTTGTGGTGTGTGTGTGGAATATCTTGTGAAAACAATATTAATTTTTTCTTGAAATAAGTCATATTTTTAGAGTTTGTTGTAGATGAGCAATTCAGACTCACCAGTTGTATATAGTTGTTTGTATGTAAAACTGAATACAGAGGGCCTGGAGTTATCATTTTGTGAGCTTTGCCCACAGTACCTCTAGTGTTAAAGTACCATATCCATATTAGAAAGAGGGCCCGGGTGGCTCAATGACCTATGTAGTTGGATTACCTAACAACTCATACAAGCCTATCACTAATACGGCATGTGTTCATACCCGGCAGCTTTGTCAATTACAAAAAAGGATGCATTCCACTCGCAGCCGCAAGTGATAAATTTGACCAGTTGCTTGACCATGGTCGATGGTTCTCTCAGGGTACTCCGACTTCTTCCACCACTAAAACTGGTCCCCATGATATTGCTGAAAGTGGTGTTAAACATAATAAAGCAAAGCAAATCCATATTAGAATAACTACACAATGAAGTGTGAATGAAAGAAACTAGTGTTGTAACATACATAAATGCATTCTTTTCCTTTGATCTTTTTATTGTTTATATACCAGAATGTAAGCAACAGCTGAGAACTATGAAATAATACATGAAGCTACTAGATATTGCACACTTTAAATCTGGGCTGTAGCTTTATTACTCTCAGAGAGCTGTGCAATAATCAATGACCTACATGTAATATTGCATGGCTTCCTGCTACAAATCATTTATACCATGGTTTTCGGAGTTAAACGGTTAAACAATCTAACCATTTGTGTCTGATTTTTTAGCTGTATAACTCGGAAAATTTTGGTAGAAATATTACCTAAGCCTTGACTTATGTTAATGGGTCAGACATTGTGTATAGCCTGAAATGACAGGGTTGAAGCCTTGGTACATATAAACCTACACAATTGTTACGTTTCTACTATGTATTTGTTTTTGTAATCCTTTTTGACGAGAAATGACCGTTCATTCTGAAATGAAGGTAGCCTTTGATGATATTATGGTCAATATTAAGGTCATTTGATGAACTACATAATGGACGAAATTAGTGTTTATAGGTGTGTGTTATTTAGAGAAAAAGAATTTGAATAACTGTATTTTGTTAATTAACGTTCCCATTAATTCACTAGAGAGTGAATAAGATGTATGGCCCAAAATGTTGAGAGACATATTTCATACCTGGGTCGAGACACAGACTGGTGGCATGTAGGGGAACTGAGCTATATACTACAGTGTATGATTATTATGTGTGTGAGGGGGGAGGAAAAGGGGGGGGGGGCTAGATTGTGGTACTGAAATTCTCCTGTTGGTACATAGGAGAACTAGCAATACTGCATTGTATGATTATTAAGTGTGTTTGTGTGTGGGAGACTAACTTGTTATATTGAGATCAGCTTGTTTGTAACATATAGTAAAATTGTGGTTCAGTATTTAATAAAGTCAACTTTAAGCTATTTACAAAAATTGACAACACATAGATATTCAGTGTAGATGGTTCTAAGTTATTGTCACCATTGTGTAATGTTTAAAATCTGCTGTGAAGAATGTACTGATAGATTGTTTACACTAGAATTACAGGGTATCATTAATAAAAATCTGACATAAAATTATAGCCTTAACTTACTTCCTTTAATTTCAATTACGCTGGGTTTTTTCGGTCTTAACTTAGTATGCACAGAGTCAAGATTTCAAAGCTAATTAATTTAAAAGATTTGGGAGCAAGAAAAACAAAGGGTCTAAACAGGAGGGAGCAAGTAAACCAAAGGGCCTAAACAGGAGGAAGCAAGTAAACCAAAGGGCCTAAACATGAGGGAGCAAGTAAACCAAAGGACCTAAACAGGAGGGAGCAAGTAAACCAAAGGGTCTAAACAGGAGGGAGCAAGTAAACCAAAGGACCTAAACAGGAGGGAGCAAGTAAACCAAAGGGCCTAAACAGGAGGGAGCAATAAAACCAAAGGGTCTAAACAGGAGGGAGCAAGTAAACCAAAGGGCCTAAACAGGAGGGAGCAAGTAAACCAAAGGGCCTAAACAGGAGGGAGCAAGTAAACCAAAGGGCTTAAACAGGAGGGCCAAAATCAATTAAAGTTACATCTGCCTTTGGGATATTGACCTTAAGTTTTATTATAATAAAGGGGCCCCGGGTGGCTCAATGAGTTAGGTAGTTGTAGGCCCGGGGTGGCTCAATGAGTTAGGTAGTTGGATTACCTAACAACTCATATAAGCCTATCATCAATACGGTATGGGCTCACGCCCGGTTTGTAAATTACAAAAAAGGGTGCACTAGACTCACAGCCGCAAGTTTACCAGTTGCTTGCCCATGGTTGGTGGTTCTCTCCAGGTACTCTGGCTTCCTCCACCACTAAAACTGTTCACCATGATATAGCCATAATATTGCTGAAAGTGGCTTTAAACACAATAAATCAATCAATCATTATTATAATAAAATTATTTAGGAACTTTAAATTTCAAAAATAGATATATTTAATATACAATGCCAGTGCTGAAATACTGATGACTCAGTGGATGATACTTTGACTTTCATTTATACATCATGTAATTATTAGCTCCCCTGGTCAAAGGCCAAGTGAGCTTTTGCCATCAGTGTGTCATATGTTGTAAACTTTCACATTGAAACAACTGAACCAAATTAAACCAAGCCTGGCAGAGATGGTTCTTGGGTGGGTCACTTTCAAAATTGTGTCCCAACAACCCTGTCGTGCATTCTAGATGACTGTTGCTAAAAATAGAAATTTCTTCAATTGTTCATTGCAGCTTTATTATAAATCAAAATGAACAAAAATTTAACTGCAGCTTCATGGCAGTGAGTAGTTTAATAGATATTCCACTTTTTTACTGGGTATGTGAAATATTTCGTTCAACTGATTTATACCGATTATGCAAATTTGGCATATTTTGATAAAAGATCACATTTAAGTCTTCTCCTATAAAACTGCTGAACCAAATGAAACCAAATTTGGCTGGGATGGTGCTTGGGTTGTCACCATTTAAGAAAAGAATCTGCTGAAATTGAAAACGAGGTGAGCGATTACAGGCTCCCGAGAGCCTCTAGTTTTTGTTTGCTTTCAAAGATGTTCACGTGTAAAGAAGTTGACATCTTTTTAAAAAATATTTAAGGACACCCATATAAGCCTTGACTGATATCATAGGGTCAGACAATGTTTATAACCCTAAATAACAAGAGTTGAAGACTCAGTACTATAAACCAACACAATTTTTACGTTTCTACTTTGTATGTGTTTTTGTAATCCTTGTGAATGAGAAATGACTGTTAATTCTTAAATGAACACATCCTATGATAATATATAGGTCATCTAAAGATTGACCTTAAATGATTTCATAGCTAGGATGTTTTTATTCATACTAATAATGTTCATTGAAATTTATTACCTTACATAGTACAAAAGTGGGATATCTGTAAACTGGATCAATTAAAAGGTAAACCAATACAAAGTGGAGCAAATTATTAATATTTAAGATATTTTTGATTTAATCTTTAATAAAAATCGTAGAAGATGATTGTGGTAGCCAATGAAGAGTTAATATTTTCAGTTTTTACATGGTTAGATCATGTTGTTATCATTTATTTTTGTCTTTTATGAAATGAAATATTTTAAACAAGATTGTCAACAATTAAAGAATTAACAGCAATACCTCAACTCTCAAATTAATGAATACAAAAAAAGACCATATGCTGATAGAAACTCATGTCCTGGCTTGGGACAGTTGCAAAATTGTGGCTGGGTTAAACCAGAAGATGTTATTTCAACCCTCCCCTTCATGATAACTGGATCTCCAATGGCAAAGCAGGTATGAGCATACAATAAAAAAAAACCACACACTATGTCAAAAAGAATGACAATATCAATATGGACTGTACAATAGTTCAATAGTGAAAGTTCATAGTCATTATCATGACTATTAGTGAAGTCAGTAGAATATGTTGGTTGACTACCATTACTCTCAGGACAAAAAAATAATTACTGATATATATACTTCTAACAGATTTGATATCAATTAGTCATACTTATCTAAAGAAATTAATTGTCTTTGTGGAAGGCCAGAATAAATAGGTCATCACTTAGATATACATGTAGTATATTATATGGAATGAAATAAAATGTACAGATTTAATTGTTAGTTAAACCTACAAGTTCTACCACCAGATTGTCTACATTGTTTTAAGAGTGACTATATTTGGCTTTCATAAACACATTTAATGTAACTTTTGGCTTTCACATACACATTTAATATAACTTTTGGCTTTCACATACACATTTAATGTAACTTTTGGCTTTCACATACACATTTAATGTAACTTGGCTTTCACATACACATTTAATATAACTTTTGGCTTTCACATACACATTTAATGTAACTTGGCTTTCACATACACATTTAATGTAACTTTTGGCTTTCACATACACATTTAATATAACTTTTGGCTTTCACATACACATTTAATGTAACTTTTGGCTTTCACATGCACATTTAATGTAACTTTTGGCTTTCACATACACATTTGATATAACTTTTGGCTTTCACATACACATTTAATATAACTTTTGGCTTTCACATACACATTTAATATAACTTTTGGCTTTCACATACACATTTAATATAACTTTTGGCTTTCACATACACATTTAATATAACTTTTGGCTTTCACATACATATTTAATATAACTTTTGGCTTTCACATATACATTTAATATCACTTTTGGCTTTCACATACACCTTTAATATCACTTTTGGCTTTCACATACACATTTAATATCACTTTTGGCTTTCACATATACATTTAATATCACTTTTGGCTTTCACATACACATTTAATGTAACTTTTGGCTTTCACATACACATTTAATATCACTTTTGGCTTTCACATACACATTTAATATCACTTTTAGCTTTCATATATACATTTAATATCACTTTTGGCTTTCACATATACATTTAATATCACTTTTGGCTTTCATAGACAAATGATGCACATGTAATAGAACTTTTCATATACACATGTAATAGAACTTTTCATATACACATGTAATAAAACTTTCACCATACTTGTGAATGCCACGACTTAACCTGAATAGGGCAATGTTAAAGCCTTGATACATATAAAACAAATATATACAGTGTATGTAAACTTAGCTAATCCCATTGGACGAGACATGACTAATAATCTTCAAATGAACATAACCTTTTGACAATGTAAAGGTCATTTGAAGATTCACCCAAAATGATTTCATAGCTAGGAGGTTGAAGTCATTCTCATGATTTTCATTGTAAAATTATAGGCTTATGTCATCATGTAGGTCAGGTGTGTCCAGATTGGAGTAGTTTTTCGTAGATGAATAACAAGGCTATAATCAGATGAAATTAGATGATTTTTAACCGAATTTTAACCGTAAACAAACAAAATTTGTCGTAATAGTTATAGTTGATGAAAATGTTTTTATTTTGAATTTTATACAGCCTTTAATCCCTGCTGTAGGCATATCGTTTTTTTGTTATAATCTTTCAATATTTTCTTTTTTCTCTTTTTCATTATTTTTTTATATATATATATATATATATATATATATATAAATTGGATCTCTGAATATTTTATAGAAATAACAAATATAATTTTTTTTTTACTTTAAAATTTTAGTACTCCCATTTTTTACATCAGGTGTTCAAAAATAAATAAAAAATTGACTGAACAATTTTCAACTCGACCATGGATTATCTCCCTTTGCAAGATGATACAATAAGTAAAAGATTATATATCTTATAGTTAAGGATGACAAATAAATGTAGATGTTGATACATTGTAAAATACACTGACTCTTCATTCTCAGCTGTTGCTATATACTTAATGAATAAAGATGTCATAGAAACATACAAAAGATCCGAAATTGATCGTGATATAGATATCAATAGAAATATATTTCTCATCAGCTGACTGTTAAATCATAACTGAGGTTTTTCTTACGGTAGGTTTGTTTTTGTCTTTCTATCCTCCAACATCAAAAGGGTGAAGGATATAATCATATATGAATATTCATGAGAATTATATCTTGTCTGACTGTCTGTCCCTCCATCTATCCATCTCCCATTTGAATGAAGAACTCTTACCTATATATTTGAGGCCAGGCCCTGGCGCCACAAAACTTGAGAATTGAAGTCTGAGAATATTCTCAAATAAGGAACTCAGCCAATCAAATTTGAGTATTTCCTTATTTGAGAATATTCTCAGACTTAAGTAAATTCTCAAGCTTTGTGGTGCCGGGGCCAGGTCTCAATTGATACCCCCCACTTTCCAAAGATTCTATTAACTCCATTTCACTTTCCAGAGTTGGTATTGTTTCTTTTTCATGTGAAATGAGGTGTTGTTTAATTTAATAAACAATTACTGGTTACAACAGAAACTTGATGTCTGAAATCTTAAATCCTGTAAGTATAGAATCTATTATTAACTGACTGACCTACCCACCTCGGTGTTAGATGGTCAATAAGAGGCACAAGAAAATTCCATAAACAAGCTTACAATTTACAATAAGAAAAATAAGGGATAACTTATTGTAAATTGTAAGCTTGTTTATGGAATTTCTTGTGCCTCTTATTGACAACTTTGATATTTTTCCTCTTATTTTACTTCTATTTAGAGTTATTTCCCTTCTTTGATATATTATGGTCTCTGGGTCACAGAGAATGTGACAACTATGGAAACCAAAAATACATATGCCTTTTTACAATATTGAATGAAGCCTTGTAGCATTATAGAATAAAAAAATATAATTTGATTGGAAGATACTAAATGTTTTTCTTTTTATGCCAAATTTGTTTCCTATTTTGTTTTAAATGTTGGCATGGATTAAATGAACCATTATTTTCCCTATGAATAGTAAAAACAAATGGCTTTGAAATGATTTTAATGAACAAATTATGTACTTGTAATATACATTTGTATATATATATATATATATTTGTTCATTTGTGTAAAAAGATAGCTTTGAAATTAATTTGATAAAACAAACAAAATATGTAAGATTTAAAAAAAAAAATTTTTAATTTATTTATTTTATTCCTGAATAAATAAATTTAAATAAATGGAATTTATGAACTCCTTTTGACCCTATTTCTATTGTAGAGTGAACTATGTCCTTGAAATATAGGATCAAAAGAAAAGTTACCACAATGTCATTTTGGAGTGCCACATATATTTGTCTCTGATAATAGAACTTTGATGTTCAGTTCTCAAGCACTTTCTTGTCCACATTAAATAAAAATATAGTTCTTTTTCTTGCAATGGTTTGTAGAACATGCACTTCTCTTAAATATGATCAGCTTGATTTGCAGCCATTATAAAACTGGTACCTACATATTCCAGTTCAAACAGACTATAAATTTAACTTTCCATATTTTGTCAGAATAAAGATAAAAACACCAGACTGTTTGTTTGATGTGCTTGTAAATTGATATGGGTACTTCATTGTATATCTGCTCAGTCATTCTAGAGACTCCAAGTTGTAGACATATTAGAACAGTAGCTTACTATTTCTAAAAAGCCTTCAAACATTGAAGAAAATGTATGGCTTATTTTTTTTTACAGTTTTCACCATCAAAAATGTGTCGGTTCAATCCAGTGGTATAAAAACAAATTCTACATGGAATAAAATAAATTAGAAAATAGTGAGAGCCCATTTGTTTCTAACATTTTTTTTGTCAGTGATGACGACCATTAAGTAACATAACATCGTCATAAACAAATGTATCCTTTATTTATTAGTTATTATTAATGAAGCAAACAAAACAACAGATGTTTTGTTTACACATTAAACTATAAAGGAGATTATTATTAAGATTTGAGGTGTGGGTATTTTAGATCTTCAGGTCTCTGTAGTGTTATTACCAGACTTGTTACAAGTATATTTTTTTATTAATAATTCCATTAAATAAATTGTTTTTATTTATATTTACTATTGACATGTTGAGAAAGAATTGAAATTGTAATCTTTTACCGACCAGATATTCGTTGGTGCTATTACAATGTATACATGTCCCTTTCTCCACATGTGATCAGTAAAGACATTTTGTTAGTAAATACAAGTGGTCAGTCAAGATTTGAATTTTCATAGCAGCAATTTTTCAAGGAAGGGACTTGTAGCAAGTTTACCAGCCTCTTGCTGCTGGTATTATAATTCAAGGGACACAAAAAGAACAGATTTAAAACTAACACAGTCAAACCTGTATTAAGAGGACACCTTTGAGAGAAAATATGTGATCTTTTAAGACAAGTGACCTTCTAAAGATGTTCAATTCATATGAAATTTTCTAAAACATGACAAGATAAACACGACCTTTTTAATACAGGTGACTGCTTAATAGAGGTGACCGCATTGGCAGGTTTGATTGTACATAAGCTATGCTTTATAATTGCATGAACTAGATTGATTGATGAGGAAATGCTATCGACTTCAGATGTATTTTATTTGAATGAATCCCACTTTTTATGAGATTTAACTGAAGCTGCTGTATGTAATAAGATCATGGATGTTTTAGTGTTTTTAGTATTTTATTTCATGCAAGTAGCATAATGAACTCTCATGAAACAATCGGTACAAAAATATTAAAAAGTATTATTGTCAAGTACCTGGTTCTGATTTCTGGAGAATTAGGTCTGAATTTTATACAGAAAAAAACAGCTTACATTTTAAGTAAAAACTCAGATTTAAGTCATAGTGTTGACTCCAAGTTTGTTTTGAGAGACCCATATAATGGATATAATATTGATTGATTTCAAAATTGCTTTTGAGAGACCCATATGACTGATTTTAAAATTTTACTGGAAATGACCTCACAAGGTTTCTGTCTTTGTTTGGGGTCAAAATAATTAGCATAAATATTTACTTAGTGTTAAGATATCTGATAGGATTCTACCTATCAGTATGTACCTATATTTAGATAAATACCCCCTACCACCACAACAAGACAAGTTATCCACCTCACCATGTATAGTCTTACAATGTATTACATCTTTAGAATTGAATCCAGATTTTAGCAACTGCTATAATAACCAATTTGTTTATGTAACTAACTCACAATGTGTTTTTACTGCATCTGTTGTGTAATGGTTAGCATGCTCACCTTGAGTGCAGTAGATCATGGGTTTGACCCCTATCGGGTCAAATCAAAGACTATGCAATTGGTATTTGTTGCCTCTCTGCTAAGCAGAAAGGGCAAAGACAGGTTGGCTCGGCATCAGGATAATATGTCAGATTGGAGTGACATGTCTATCTGTAGACTTTTGTTTCAGTGAGCTAGCACTATAAAAATCCAACTAATCGTGTTGATCTAGTACAAGGCGGACCTCATCATCATCATTTCATTGAAAATCAACTTGTTCTCGCCATGATATAGCTGAAAAATTGCTGAGTTGACAATAAACAACAATCAAACACACATACAATATGTGTTTTTTCATACATTTAAGAACTTAATTTGGATTGCAATATTTAACTAAAGTTGTGAGTTCGAATCATGTTCATGGCGAGTTGTGTTTGATACAAAATTATGTGATAAAGTTTGTCAGTGACTTACTTTCTCTGTTGACTCAGGTTTCTTCCGTTGCTTTGTCATTTTAAAAAATAATTAGAAAGGAAAGTTTTAAAATGTTTCATTGTGAAACATTAATTATACCCCCACTCATAGAGAGGGAGCTATATTGGAATCACCTTGTCCATCCGTCCGTTAGTCCGTTTGTCCGTCCGTTCACACTTTCGTTAAAGATGTCTCAGCTGCTACTGGAAGAAATGATTTTATTTTTGATACATGACTTTGGCATAGTGACTTGTCCCATGTCTCCCCTTTCCAGGTTTACCGCACATCTACTTCCTGTTTACCGTGTGACTTAGAATTTTTCAGGTTTGCCTTAATAAAAACTTTTGTAACAGATATCTCGGCTTCTACTGGAAGAAATTATTTTATATTTGATATATGGCTTTTGCATGGTGACTTGTACCGTGTCTCCCCTTTCCAGGTTTACCGCACATCTACTTCCTGTTTACCATGTGACTTAGAATTTTTCATGTTTGTTGTAATGAAAACTTTCGTAACAGATATCTCAGCTTCTGCTGGAAGAAATGATTTTATATTTGATATATGGCTTTGGCATGGTGACTTGTACCGTGTCTCCCCTTTCCAGGTTTACTGAACATCTACTTCCTGTTTACCGCATAGTTAGTGATCCATTTTCTGGTAATGAGTGTTGAGATATGTACAAATTTGACACAAATGAAAGAGTGGGGGTATTCTAAGCATGAAGTAGCGTGCAACATCTTGTTTAAATTGAAGTAACTAATAAAAATTAAATAGGAAGTTTTAGACAGAATATTTTGCTGTTAATTAATGTTTCCAGTTTAAGCCATGAACATTGTATGTTTAGTCAAACTAGAAATGTTTTACATTAAATTAAAAGATGACAGAGAATTATAGCAAACAGAGACCTTCTTATCAGCTTACGATGTTATTCTTCTGTTCCTTCTTTTACTGATATAACTTAACAACAGACATTACTTTCTCCTCTAACTGTATAACAAAATGTTTGAACTTCCAAGTCTAATAGACAGATATTATATATTTCTGGGTTTTTTTATATATATTTTTTTTTATTTTTTTTTTTTTAGTTTTTGGTTGCTTGTTTTTTTTTATTGGATGGATGGGGAGGGGGGGTCAGTTTGTTTAATGGTGATTTTGACTCTGTGTCCTGAATATCAGACAGTTTTGTTTTGATGGAGAAGTACTGTCTATCTAATTGGTAATTTAAAGTACGTATCCAGCATCATCAAAATACATATATATTAATACCAATAATAATTAAGACTTCAACTTTATGCAAATTTATATTTTTATTCCACCATTGACTATTTTATTTCATTTTATTAAAAAAAATATTATTTTCACGGTCAAATAAAAATTACTTGATTACCTCCCCTTTATTTGATTAAATTCAGATGTTAGTATGTGGTAACAGGATGACAATATGGACTGTTATCATCATTATCACGCTGTAGACAAACAGGATACAAGGACCAACAAGACGATGTTATAGCTAGATCTGCAGTAGGGGGTAATACTGAAGGATTATCTTTATTTACAACTCTTAATTTGATAAGCCGATGTCAACACACATATTTCAGTGGTAATAGGATGTTTTTTTTATCATTGTAATACATTTTGACATGTACATACCAAGACGATTATCAGGTTTGATTTTTATGTTTGAAAAGGGATGAGATAATATTTTATGCCAAATTTTTTTGGAAGAGGAAGTTGTTGGTGATGGGAGAGAGAGAGGAGAACCCATTGCACTTCCTGAGTGGGAACCTTTTTTTAAGGGCATACTAAGAATATTTGCAAATCTATATAGATGTAAGATATCATTCACGTTGGGGCCGTCATGGCCGTGATCATATGGTAGTTTGATTTACAACTACCTATGCAATCAGTGCCTATCACCACTGATGTTGTGAGTTCGAACCCTGTTCATGGCGAGGTGTACTTGATACAACATTACGTGATCAAGTTTGTCATTACTTGCGACAGGTCAGTGGTTTCCTTCACTGATAAAACTGATATCCCTGATATAACTGAAATATTGTTGAAAATGGCATTAAATACCATAAACCAAACCATCAAAAGTGACGATGATTTTACTCCAAAATATATAATAATCACGATATCCACAATAAATTTCTTTAAATCTGCTACAAGTGGAACAAAATTTTGAATCAAGCTATCAAAAGATATAACTTATCAAAGTACTAGATAACAAGGTTCTTCTAAATGAGTGAAGATAACTTCTAAGGAAAAAATAGGTATCAAATATTTTTGCTTTTGAAGAACAATTACCACTGGAGACTTCCAGCGTTAACTGCCCTTTGTGAAGAATAAATATGGTGTCTACCGATATATCAAATTTATATTCATTGGTCATATGTCCAGTAGTTGATATCAGCAATGTGGTAACAGTATCTAACCTCACAGTTCAGAGGTTGTAGTCTGATGAATACAATTTTGGTCATTTACTGTTAAAAAATGTCTGAAAATAGGCACTATGTATAATAGATATGGAGTGTAACATTTAATTGATTAAAGGGATTGACCAACCCAACGGAATGTAAATTTTAAGTAGAACTATTGGAAAACCAAGAAAACCGCCCATTTTTAAGGATCTGTTATAAGCATTGTTTTACACTAAAATTACCAAAATTTGCATCCACAAATTCAAGTTCTTTGGCAGGACAGTCAAAAATCGTTATTTTAAAATCAAATAAGATGATTTCTTGGATAACTTGAAGGAAGAATAAAGTCTGTTCATAGTCATTGTTACCTAGATTTGCTCTGATGACTGAATAATAGGCTTATTCAAACTAAAATAGGACATACCTTCAACCTCAAAACAGCAAAATTCAACTGTTTTACTATTATTTATTTACCAATTTGATTTGGTTCAGAAAACAATCAAATTACTGGTATATACCTTACATGGTCTATCTTGTTGACTAAATTGTACATGGTATTGTCATTTTTATTTCATTTCTATTTACCGAGAAAACATTTGAATGAAGATTTGTATTATTTCAACACAATTTCAGATAATTCAAACTTAAGATAAACTGCATGACCAGTGAATTTGTTTTGCTTGTTTTATGTATTTTGCATTTGAATTGTCAAAGAAATTCATATTTATGACAGTTTTTTTGCACTTGTTCTACACTAAGTCAATATTTGGTTATTTGTTCAAAATAATAAACCAAGTTGATTCAGAATGAGGTTGAAGGTTATTCTTTTGAGGTGACAAATAAACTTATTAATCATTGTTTTAGGTTAATCTTACTTTAAAAATAAAGGTTTTAAGATTTATAAGATCAATTACTTGTTATACCTTTTTGAAAAACAAATCAAGATTTAAAAATTAAAATTTAATAACAAAAGTACACTCGTCCTGAATATAGCTGAAAAATTGCTCGCTGGACGTTAAACATCAATCAATCAAAAGTATACTGAACGACTTGAAAACACACTGCTTATTTCAACATATCACTGGTATATGATGACTTTACCTTTGTTTAAGAAACTATACTAAAGTCTGGTCAACATGGGCTAATTTTGAAGAAAAAGAGGAAAAAAGGAAAAAGAAAAGTCAAGAAAAACATCAAAATGTATTGGGCAGCATTTGTATTGTGTGTTTTAATTGATGAAGCACAACACTGGCACTTCCAAATAAGTATAAGATAGTCCCAATCCTTCTGATGAATGACACATCTTTGTTGTTTTGCTCACAAATGTGGAGATATAAATAAAGATTATTATTATTATTATAGATTTAACATGGGAGAAATCTCACAAACACTGTCATCAGAGATCCAGAACATCAAAACAAAAATAACATTATATCAACTATAACACGACCACTGGTCAGTCATCATAGATTTAAAAATAAGATTACTTACCAGTGCAAAACAACATGAATTTAAATATCAATTAAATCTATTGACGACTAATAATAGAAATTTAAAAGGTGATAGTTTAAGAAATACAAAATAGTGTTTCATCAATAAAAACATCCAATTGACTCAGATGTTTATTTCTGTAGGCTAATTGCTTAATGTAGTGTGGTGTTTATTTCATGATATTTAGTATATGATGTCATAATGTGAAATTGGCTATTTACTATATGTTTGTTTATAACCTGTTGTGTTTCACGTTGGCCGTGTTTAATATTTCAATTAACCCGTCTATTTATGGTGTAGCATTATTTTTAAACTAATTTTAAAATTAGATTAGGAAGTAACGGACATTAATTTTCTTGTAGACAATAATATTTACTTGTTTCTTTTAATGTAGTCACTCTAATTTACATATTTTTGTTGTTTTTACGATTTGATCTATATTTGATAATCATCAACATAAAGGTACATGTTTACGAGGCTGGACATTTGTGGACAAGCCTTCATGTCTTTACTTAAAGTAATTTTCAGGATGATCATTTTTGTTAGTGAAAAACATTTTTAACCAATTTTAAGAAGGGGAGATAACAAAATATTATGAGAATAGTATATACTATTTGAGCCATCAAATTTCGTTAACTTTATCAATATGCAAGTCTTAACCTATAAAGTTTATATGTATGAAGGAAGCTTAGAAGCTAAAAAAATTGTCAGACGCAGGGTTTACAGAACCTTTTCCCTTGCAGTTTTCCCAACAACTACATACAAACTTGATATTTTTATACACTTGCATTGATATTGAGAAAAATCACTTTAACCCATAGATGGTTATTTTTTTTCAAATTAGAAAATTATCCTATTTGCCCCTTTTGATGTTTTTGTAAGGATAAAATGAGCTAGAGTTCAAACTGATTTACCAAAGCTCTGCAAGTAAAACATGTGGAAAGGGTACCAGAAAAAGTTAATATTATTCTAGTAGCAATATATAGTTTTGTGCATATTTGACACCATTATTTAGCTGTTACATGTAAATGCAACAACAGTTTTGGTTTATTACTTATGAAATCACATAAAACTTTTATTTGTTGATGATTTTAAAAATAACGTTTTACCTTAAATTACATAATTTATGCATTATTTCATTATTTTCTCTGATATAAAAGATAGCATGATAAATTGGATACCCATAGATTGTTGAAGGTATCAAATATATTTTGTACTCTGCTCAAAACAAGTGAGAAATACCCTGGGTGAACCTATGATTTGTCAACTTGTTTTTAAGCCTTGTACAAAGTTAATTTGATATCTTGTGACAATGCATTCATATTTAATAATATCTTCTTTACGTAACAAAGTTTTAAAAAAAAAATGGTAATCTGCTGATGTTTTGGATGTTGACGGAAAAAAAACCAGAAAACCTCCAGCCATACCCTTCTAAAAATCACTGGTGTGGAACAAATTATTCATGGTTTAAAGATGATATAATATTATAATTTTGTTGTTGTTTGTTCAAAATAAAGTCACTCCTGAATCACAGACTACCCTTTAAAACCAATATTTTATAATTATGTAAACAGTCGAAAAACAACAACATATCTTATGCAACACCATTTTGATATAAAAGGGTATTTTATTTTATTTTTCAATGATATACCTAAAATTATAATATTACATAAAACAATTAAGATTAAAAAAAATAAATAAATAACATAAAACTAACCTGTCTCCCATTTTCAATGTTCCCTCTATTGATTGTTGCCTAAAACTTAAGTTAGATTAAGCTCTCTTTTGACATGATATAGATATTAAAATGTACATTTTTTGTGTTCTGTTGTCTCCTTCTTATGAGACCACCCCTCTTGCAATGAAAACAATGGGGAGAATTTAGTAGTATTTTGCTTTTTCTGCACATCTGAAGTCTGGCCTGATAAGAGGAGTTGTCTCTCTTGAGGGACACAATTTACTATTATTTACTACATTTTATCTCACTATACCTGGGATCTCACCTGATAAGAGGGGTGTCCTTTGGTGAGAGGGACCTTATAAGAGGGCTGCCCTTTGGT
>MJUT01002322.1:98191-112076 GCA_002080005.1 Gigantidas platifrons | reverse complement strand
TATTCTACACTAGGTAGACTTCCTGTTCTGGTCTGAAGCTGAACTATTCTACACTAGGTAGACTTCCTGTTCTGGTCAGAAGCTGAACTATTCTACACTAGGTAGACTTCCTGTTCTGGTCAGAAGCTGAAATATTCTACACTAGGTAGACTTCCTGTCTGCAATAAAAATGTAGATATCTAATTTAGTGCCCAAGAATGCCTTTCTGGAATAACCTTCATCAAGTACGCTCAAAGTCAAAACATTAGAAATTTAAATAATTTAGGTTTTTGTGAGCAAGAAATCAAAAGG
Organism: Gigantidas platifrons; assembly: GCA_002080005.1. Classification (NCBI taxonomy): domain Eukaryota; kingdom Metazoa; phylum Mollusca; class Bivalvia; order Mytilida; family Modiolidae; genus Gigantidas; species Gigantidas platifrons. The sequence continues at coordinate 111,785 of MJUT01002322.1, read as the reverse complement.
GCTTAAACAGGAAAACCAAAATTAGCTAAGGTCATCTATGTCTGAAGGAGTAGTACCTTAGGATCTATGTCTGAAGGAGTAGTACCTTAGGATCTATGTCTGAAGGAGTAGTACCTTATGATCTATGTCTGAAGGAGTAGTACCTTAGGATCTATGTCTGAAGGAGTAGTACCTTAGGATCTATGTCTGAAGGAGTAGTACCTTAGGCTTAGCTAAGGTCATCTATGTCTGAAGGAGTAGTACCTTAGGCTTAGCTAAGGTCGTCTATGTCTGAAGGAGTAGTACCTTAGGCTTAGCTAAGGTCATCTATGTCTGAAGGAGTAGTACCTTAGGCTTAGCTAAGGTCATCTATGTCTGAAGGAGTAGTACCTTAGGATCTATGTCTGAAGGAGTAGTACCTTAGGATCTATGTCTGAAGGAGTAGTACCTTAGGCTTAATTATAATTACATGATTTAATTAGCTAAGGTCATCTATGTCTGAAGGAGTAGTACCTTAGGATCTATGTCTGAAGGAGTAATACCTTAGAATTAATTATAATTACATGATTTAATTAGCTAAGGTCATCTATGTCAGAAGGAGTAGTACCTTAGGATTAATTATAATTACATGATTTAATTAGCTAAGGTCATCTATGTCTGAAGGAGTAGTACCTTAGGATTAATTATAATTACATGATTTAAGAATTGTTTTTTTTTATTAAACGTTTATCTAATAAACCATGTCAGTGTCTAAGCACTGACTACTGGGTGGATGATACCCTCGGGGTCTAAGAGTCCACCAGCAGAGGTATCGACCCTGTGATAGTAATAAAAACGTAGATACAAAATTTAGTGCACAAGTTTGAAATAATTGGTAAAGCTTTGCCATATATGCTGATTCACATGTTATTATGAAAAAAAAACTTATATAACGTAACACATTTAGACAAATAGATGTATACTTTTCTTATGCTAAAATAACTCTTTTCTTTTTTTCTTTTTACAGTATGGTCTATACTCAGCCTTTATGGGTTGTTTTATCTACTGCTTTCTGGGTACATCAAAAGACATTACGCTGGGTCCAACAGCCATTATGTCACTGATGACAGCTACGTTTGCCATGTCACCAATAGAACAAGATCCAACCTATGCTATTGTACTATGTCTTATGACAGGTGTAGTACAGTTGTTGATGGGTCTACTTAATTTAGGTGAGTCATATCTTGGAACAATTTATTTTTAAACTTAAAAAACATTTCTATTTTTTTTTATTGTTTAAAACACATTTCAAGTTATTTTTTAATGTTTAAACACATTTCAAGTACTATTTTTAATGTTTAAAAAACACTTCAACTTCTTTAAAGTTTAAAATAATTTTAAATAAGATTGACAAGATCTCTGAAAATTTCATTGCAGTAGGAGCTTAACTTGAACATAAAGCAAACAATTTTGCATTTTTACAAGGACAATTTTGGGAAAAATTAAGATTTTTGCAAAATTATTTATGTTGTTCTACTGGATTCTTGTAGCTTTCATAATTCTAATTTGACAGGAAATGGAAAAGGTTAAATGTTTATTTATTTAATTTTTTAAATTTTTTAGGTATTTTAGTCAATTTTATATCATACCCTGTGATAAATGCTTTCACGTCTGCGGCAGCCATTACCATAGCCTTCGGTCAAGTTAAGGTAAGCTTATTTTTATTTTTATAAAATAGACATGTTAAGTTTCTTCAAATGTTATGTTGAGTTCATGAAATTATGTCAGAGAGCATTTCTATTTGAGGCTTAATATTATCTATGTTTAACACCAATTTCAATAATATTTCCGATATAGTGTCACGGTCGGTTGTATTGGTGGAGAAATCAAGACTATAAGGTGGAAACCACCAACTTATCTCTTGTAGCGACAAACTTTATATATTAACATCAAGTTGTATCAAGTATACCTCTCCATAGTCAGAAAACAGATTTTAGTGATTATATTAAAAACAATTTGAAGATGCCAATGGGATGAATAAAACAGAAGTACAAAATGTGAAAAGTTTCCTTCCTGCTACATATTATAACACCTGTCATGAGATACAAAATATTAATCACTTAGTCACCCAGGTCCATCCAAGGATTACATCAGATTGATTTAATTATAGCATATTCATTTTAATATTTCAGGGTATATTAGGTCTGAAGAATATACCAAGAGATTTCATAGATATGGTTTACGAGACATTTAAACACATACCTAATACTAAGTAAGTATGTTATTATATATATGTGTGAATATTGTGATTTTACGATTATAAATAAAAATGATGATAACGCTATTGTATGATAGAAATGATAAATTCACATCCAGAAGTGCACTATATATTAGCAACAGCTAAAGCTTCAATTCAAGTTCCCAAATGTTCAAAGTCATTATTAATTGAAAATTAACTTGTTCTCGCCATGATATAGCTGAAAAATCGCTGAATTTTGACTGTAGTATCTAATGCGGTAAATTGCTAATATTCCTTTTTTTTCCATTTCAGTGTTTGGGATCTTATCATGGGATTGGCAAGCTTTGTCATCTTATCTATTTTGAAGGTGAGTTTTGTTGTTATCACCTTGCTAATGTTTTATTATCTCCCTTTGGTAAGTTGGCGTTAGAGAAAATAGTTAAATAAATTTACCATGTGGTTTCTGTGATAAAAGGGTCTTATAAGAGAGCGCCAAGAGATCAACTCTCAAAACTTTTTTTTAAGTCTTATTTGTATGCAGTTTTTCCATTGATTTCCGTAGAAAAATTATTATCTTAACTGTACCAACATATTTGTTGTAGCTTTTTCTGTTTTCATTGTTTGGAAGGAACGAGAGGGGGGAGCATCCAAAATTGTTTACTTTTTTTATCTACTACTAGTTTTTTTGCATGTTTTATCAAGTAGTTTTGTATGACAATATTCTAAATTATAGTTTGTTAATCAAGTTCTAAAGATTGTTAAATTACGTGCCATGGTAGAACTATAATACTGGAATTGTTGTTAAACACCAGTCAATCAATAGAATTATTTTATTATTATTTTTGTCAGGTATCAATAATTTATATTATGTTGATAATAAAAAAAATCACATTTTTATTCAGAAAATGAGACAAATAGACTGGAAAGATGATCCAGACACCCAACCGACTCGTTGTGTACGAGCTGCCAGATATATTATATGGTTGGCTGGAACAAGTATGTACTAGATTACTATATTAGTAAAAGATAGATAATTTCTATTGAAAAATGGTACGCACAAACAATCTGTTTTCATTTTTGTGAGTTAAGCCTGTGTTTTTTAAGAATTCGCTAGATAGAGATGTCGAACTTTAATTTTTTACATCACAATTTTACTTGCATATATAGTAAATTTTCACATAAAAATTTCATGTTCATGTTTAACTCACGATTTCTTAAAAACACACACACAAATAAAAAATATTATGATTGGGAAAGGGCTGAAGCAATTCAACGTAAATTTTTGCTGAGAATAATAGTCAGGATAAAATTTTCTTTGAATTTGATGTTAACGGTAGTTTGAAAAACGGAAATTCCAACGTTTGTGAAAAAGTCGCTTGACGGTAAATGGAATTTCCACCCTCTTTAAAGTGTTGATTTATGTATTGTTTTGATCTATTTTTAGGTGCCAATGCTATTGTTGTTATAGTTGCCTCTGGAATAACTGCCATTCTACTTAGTTATAATATAGATAAATTAACTGTTACTGGTCATATAAAAAGTGGATTACCTCCTGTCCAATTTCCAAAATTCTCAGTATCGGATGTTAACACAACTATCAGTGCTGGGGAAATATTTACGGTATGTAAAATCTAATACAATATTGGATAAAAAAAATTGTTGGGAAATAAAAATGTTCCAAGTTATTTCTAAAAATTCTCGTTTTGAAGGGGGGAATCAATATGATACAGATTTTTTTCCAAAGATTATTATGTTTTATATGAACTGTATCAGAATTAAGTCACACGTAAAAAATGATGTCTTGAATCAGATGACCTAACAATTTAAGCATAATGAAGGATTCTTAAGTCCACAGTAATAATAGTTTTAACTAGAATTGTTTGCCACTATTTTAGATATAGGTGGTTTTGGTGTTTAATGCCACTTTCAACAATATTTCAGTTATATCGTGGCAGTGGAAATAGATATGTTTGATATATTCCATTATTCAATTAAGTTTTGACTATTATTCAGTGAGATTAAATGAATGCTCTTTTATTTTGCTCCTTATATCATTTAAAAAAAAAGAAGAAAGAAATGAAAACATGATATTTAATATGCTTCCATGAAAGTATTTGACATGGTACCACCATACTTTAGTATTTTTTTATACCCTATTTATTTATATTTTTCAGGGTATAGGAGCAGGATTTGCTATTGTTCCACTTCTTGGTTTGATAGAACTCATAGCAATAGCAAAAGCATTTTGTAAGTGAATATAGAATTTTTAGTAAATATTTATTATACTTCACATCTATTGTAGGCAGTAGAAACAATGAGACTCATAATAATTGAAAAATGTATATCAAATCAAATGAAATCAAATTGAAATATTTTATTGTCTTATAAAGTGTTTTTACAATATATGACAAATAAGCGAAATATTATACTATTAAAAGTAAGTTAAATGCTATATTGTATGCAAGATGTTATGGAGCACCAATCTTCAACAAACATACTAATGTTGATATTTTGCTCAAAATAGACTCCTCTTCGCCTTCGATGTGTGTGCCTTCAATGCAAATTTACTCTCAGAAACAAATCAACTTTCTGTCTTCAATTTTATAAAATTATATTTTATTTTCTTTATTTTGTTTTCAGCCAGAAGAAATAATTATAAAATATATCCAAGTCAAGAACTGATTGCTATTGGTAAGTTAATGCATCTTGTGATCATGTGACGTTACGTAATGCTATTATTTGTTCACATAAGAAAGCTTATTAATATATTTAGAATACAATATATCACAGCATACAAGATTAATACCAAAAAACCACTATAAACCACAATAAAAGAGAAAGAACCATGTCAAGTTATAAATTAGTGTCAGTTTAGGCACAAATTCTTTTATGAAAAGAAGGTTTAAACTGTGATGGTCAACAATTCCACCAATGTCAACAAAATAAACAAAATCACCTCTCACCTCAAATCATTGAATATAAAAACAGACCACGACATATGATGATGGAAATCCAGTTCTTGGCATAGAACAGGTGGGGCTTAAACTGGTTCATGTATGCATTTTTCCAAAAGGGGAAATAATTTTAAGTAGTAAGCTATGATAAAAATTGCAATATTTCTATGAAAAATATATGAAAAAAAACCCAACATTTTATGCAATGTTTTAATCAAAGAATTTGAGAGAGCATACACCATAATCATAAGAAAATTCATTTCAATTCAATTCATAAGAAAATGAAACATTTTTGTAATATATAATGTGTATGTAAATATTTTGTATGTTTATTTATTTATAGGCATAGCCAACATAGTAAGCTCTTTCTTTTCATCATACCCAGTTACAGGAAGTTTTTCAAGGTAATTTATCTCAAAGCATCTGAAGACTTATATCTTGTTTATATTCTTTATTTAACTTACAATTGCAAGTTGTACTTGTTACAACCTTATGTGATAAAAGTGGTCAATTTCTTATGGACACAATTTTTTTTCTCTGTATTTGTTCCCCCACTAATAAAATTGACTGTCATGATTTTATTGAAATATTGTTGTTGTAAAATGGCATTTGACATCCATAGCCATATCTTTTTACATTCTCTTTTATTGAATATTAGAAATATGGGGAACAAATCCAAATAAGATTTGTTAAATTTTCATTAAATCGTAGCTTTAAATATTATTAATAAATGCATTTTATTATATAGAAATGAAAGCAACTTTGAAGTAAAAACTATTCTCAAGTGTACAGTAACATTTTGCTTTAATTCAAAGCATTACTGATTATAGATGGTATGAATTATTACACATTTTTAAGCTAATTCTTATGATATTTATTTTTTCTTTAGAACTGCAGTCAATTCACAAAGTGGTGTAAGAACTCCTGCCTCTGGTATTGTTACAGGTAAGAAATTAACAAAGTGGTGTAAGAACTCCTGCCTCTGGTATTGTTACAGGTAAGAAATTAACAAAATGAATATGTAAGAAAATATTTTTATTTTTTAGCATGTTAAGTAAATAAGAACAACCACACACTTGTTTTTTAAATGACAGAAATAGATTTCCACAGTGGATTTGTCTTAAGAGAGCATGTAACCAATCAGAAATTAGTACACTAATTTGATACACTGAAAAGTACTGGCTGTCAAAACTCAATTCTAACAGACAATGATTAATTAAATTTGATAACTGACATGGACCAAAAGGCATTTATTGTGACATGAAAGGTTTGTAGTAAGTTGTCAGTGACCAAGAAATATACTATCTACGTTATATCAAATTAATCATGCACAACTTTTATGCAAACATTTCTTTGCACCTACAAAAAAATGTTTGAAATTTCCAAAGAAAATTACATGATTTCTGCGATCAACAGTACATTAAACTAACAAAACGGACAGAATAATTGTATGATGTTTTAACCTTGTATCTTCAAGTCTGCTCTTCAGCTTTCATTTTTTTTTCTATTTTTAGGTGCAATAATTTTATTAGCATTACAAGTGCTGACACCATTATTTAAGTACATACCAAAATCAGCCTTGGCAGCTGTCATCATCTCTGCTGTAATACAGATGGTGGATTACAACATTCCTAGAACATTATGGAGAATCAGAAGTAAGTTTATAGTGAATAGTATGTAACACAACAGAAATGTAGTAGATCATGAGCCCTAGTCAGGTTAAACCAATGACTGTATAATATGGTATTTGCTGCTTCTGCACTAAGCATGCAGCTTGAAGGAGTAAGAGCAAAGATTGGTTGACTTGAAATCTGGATAATGTGTCCTAGTGGAGTGAAATGTCTACTGGCGGACTGTTGTTTCAGTGAGTCTACTGGTGGACTGTTGCTTCAGTGAGCTAGCACTATAAAAATGTCTACTGGCAGACTGTTGCTTCAGTGAGCTAGCACTATAAAAATGTCTACTGGTGGACTGTTGCTTCAGTGAGCTAGCACTATAAAAATGTCTACTGGTGGACTGTTGCTTCAGTGAGCTCTAGCACTATAAAAATGTCTACTGGTGGACTGTTGCTTCAGTGAGCTAGCACTATAAAAATCAAACCAAAGTGTGTTTTGGAACAAAGCGGTACATTACACCAAAAATACCACAAATAGATCGTAATTTACTTCAAGTTATCCGAGGAATGAATGTGTCCGAGTTCATGATAAAAAGGTTGGCCTGCATAGTAACAATAAGTTACCTTTCTTTATGAAATAAATTTGCATTTTTTTATATGTAAAAACAATGTCTATATATAGTATATTTTTCATTTCAGAAATTGATCTGATACCACTGGTGCTGACATTTATCTCATCATTATGTATAGGTATAGAGGTAAATATTATATTCAGTATTAGTCAAGAGTTTTTTTTAAATAGTTATTTCTATGAAATTTTCCATAAATTTAAGTCAATAGGATATTTTTCATATAAAATATGATACTTTATTTTCCATAAATTATAATTGACATCCATTTTTAACCATTTTTTGTAACAATAACATTGTTGCTGGATTTTGTACGACATTGCTTGTTAAAGTTTGTCAACGAATTACGATAATTATGTAGGTTTTTTTTTTATTTAAAACTGATACATTGTTGAAAGTGGTGTTAGACATCAATAATTCATGATGTATTTTAACTCTGCTATAAATAAAAAGTCTCTATAATTTGCTTTGTTGTAAAGAAAAATAATTCAGGATTATGAATATTTTTATTCTTTGTAATTTGTGATTGGTTCCCCCACACATGAAATGGATGGTTATGATTTTGTACCCTAATAGAAATTAGCTTATTAATCATAAATACACAGAATGAAAATGTAGATTTACTTCTGAGTTAAAAATTGTGTATCTTATATCAAATGTTCTCTCTTTACAGTATGGTATAATGGTTGGAGTAGGAATTTCTTTGATTATGTTATTATATCCATTGGCAAGACCAAAAATCAGGGTAAATATTTTTGTTTAATTTGACAAGTCAATTTCAGTATTGGTTTCTTCGAAGTCGTAAATTTTATCTTTTAATTTTTATGCAGAGTATCTCCTATAATATTAATTGTCCCTCCAGAATGATGTGGATACAGAAATTAAAGCATTGTGGTATGTATTCCGAATCGTTTTAAATGATGTCTTTAGAAATTTTACGATTTTCCCATGATTCCATTTTATTTGTGAATCAGTATATTATTTTTTCAGATATATGATTTGTGTTTTCCATTTTTGGCTCGGAAGGTACTATTTTGTGTCATTTTTTTTACTGGGTATTTTTTTGCTAAATCTAGCTTATTTGACAAGGTGTATGCATATTATATTATTAATTTCTGCTAAATAGTGACATACTTAAGGGGAATCAGGCAAAATTTAAAAAGAAAAATATTTGCAACAATATTTGGTGCAGAGGGGAGATAACCAAAATAATTTTTAGTAGCAAATTTGTTTTCTTCATATTTTGCATACTTTTGACAAATAAGCTAGCAGTGGGAAGTTCCTTAGCGGTATGCTCATTAATTTTTAATTGAGGGTTTCATATTTCTTCAGACATAAGTGAATGCCATGTTTTTCTTGTTGTGTTGGGGCAATATTTGAAATAAATTTTAAATACAGTTAAATTTTCTTAATTTTCTTTTGTCTCCTTATTCATCATCAGTGGTAGATCTTATTTTGCATGTGGAATGGATACTATATTGTGGATGATATTTAGCAGTGTCATTTACTTTTTTTTTTACTACAAAGGAAATTAGTGTACAAAAGAGAAATTTAATTACTAGTAAAAGAACTTGGATTATAATTTCGGTGGTTTATCGATTGGAGAATTCAAGCATTGGTTGAATTGAATGTGTTTTTAAGCAAATTTCAATCAGTAGATTTTGAAACTCGATGGACAAGGAAATACACAAGAATTAATATGTAATTAAAAATAAAATGTAATTAAATAGATATAATAGTATTAGGCAGCCACGATATAACTGAAATATTGTTGAAAGTGGTGTTAAGCACCATAACTCAGTATTAGGCATGTAAAATAAGTCTATTTGTTATAAATTTCAGGCTACACAAAGTGAGGTCTTGGTATTATCAATAAATCATGGATTGAATTTCCCAGCAGTTGATTTTATTCTGGAGGAGATGGAACAGATGTCACAAAAAGGTTAGCAAACAGTTGGATCCTAATTCTGTATAATTTTTGTTTTTAATTTCCCATCAATGTACTACTATCATTAATTGTTTCAAGATATTAACATCATTGTTTAAGTTTTTTTGCCTGATATGAGAGGTGGCCGTTGGTGGGAGTGGCTTTATAAGGGGGTGACCTTGGTGGGAGTGGCCTGATAAGAGGGGTGGCCTTAGTGGGAGTGGCCTTATAAGGGGGCGGTGGCCTTTGCCTTGGTGGGAGTGGCCTGATATGAGAGGTGGCCATTTGTGGGAGTGGCCTGATAAGAGGGGTGGCCTTGGTGGGAGGTGCCTTATAAGGGGTGGACTACTGTACATGAATGAAATGTTTATTAATACAACAAAAACTTGTATTATATTGATTTTGAAATTGACAAAGAAATGAATATGTTTTTAATGTATTATATTTCTGATTTATTTCCCTCTGATTTCAGATGGTCAACACCAGTCTGTTGTATTTGATTGTAGTCATATATCTGAAATAGACTATAGTTCTATCCAAGTAAGTAATTTATTGTTTCAACATTCCTACCATATCACTTTCCTTTGCCATGCTCATGTTTAAATAGTATGGAAAAAGACTCAAATAAACAAATGATGTGCATGTTAGTTTTTAATCGATTAATAAACAAGAAATGTGAAGATTGGAAAATCAGTTTGCTAATCTGAATCACCAGTAACTCATTGAAGGAACTGCTGTAAGGGCTTAAAATTTGACAACAAAATCAAAGTATGTCATCTCAGTTGGGTATGTGAATACATGTAAAGTGAGCATCATAGGAAATTGCTACAGAAATCAAATGTAAAAAATCACAAAATGAACATCTAATTATGTATTTAAAAGTTACAATTATTTCTGTCACAATCCAGTAGAAATATATAAGCAGTGCCCCCTAATATCCACAATCCTAATTCTAATCAGTATGTTAATTTATATCCATGAATTATCTCCCTTTAAAAAAATACATAATGTTTTTTTTTTCTTTTATAGTGTGTTAAAGAAATGATTGTTGAGTTTGAGAGACGGGAAACCACAATCGTTTTTGCCTGTTTATCAGTAAGTATTCCTTGATAAAACAGTAATTATAACATGAATAGAACACATTGGGAGAATCACTCACTCCCCCTCATGAAAACCTTTGAAAAGTTGAAAGTTTCAAGATCTATTTTTTTTTGTTAAAGCATAGGTTTGCAATATTTTATTGCTTTAAATTGTTCACTTTAGTGTTAAAATATGCTTTAAAAAATTACATCGCCACGATATAACTGAAATATTGTTGAAAGTGCCGTTAAACTCCATCAAGCAAGCAAACATTAAAAAACTACATAGTAATATAGAGATAGTAACTTTAAAACATTAATTTTTCAAAAATAGGATTTTCGTCAAAAAGTTTTCAGAGTTTTATCAAATTTTCATTAACATTTACAGGAAAATATTTTGCACCACATTGAGAAAGCTGAAATAAGAGATTTACTGGTCAGTCCTACAGTTAGAGAAGGAATAGTCGTATTACAAGGTAAATTCAATATCATACTGCCAGTGTGTATACAATATATGTACATTGTCAAAATATTTAAAAAGTACAATCTTTAGAAATAGGTGGAAAAGCATGTCTTTGGTGAAGTTTATTGCAGCTCATGCAAATAAATAATATTTTTATAGACGATATACATATTAAGTTTAATCTGTAATGTCAGAAAGCCCAAAACAACTGCTAAATTGTGCTGAAGAGAGCAGAAACAAGTGTTGTTTCAAGGGTGTTCTTGGTCACATCTGCACCACACTTGCCGTTTCTTACCATTTAATATGCATTAATCAGATAACAGGAGACTTTATTTGTATACTAGACAAATAAAGGAAAAAATTATTTTTATACCCACAGTGTACTGCTAAAGACAATGATTACAGAATAAAAGTCTTAGTCAAAAAATATATTGTTGCTGGTTAAAAATTACCAACTTTTACAAGTTTTAAAACAGATTTATTTTAATTTGAATATCAATTTTAGTGGTCAAACATAGTTAATATGAGACAAAGAACAGCAATAAAAGAGATTTCCTTTTTCATTCCCAATGTGATAAACGAGACTTCTTCTCTGGCTTGTTTTTCATTTATATGCCATCATTTAATGTAAAAATAGTTGCTTTAAAATCATTCTATTTTGGGATAGACTTTTAAATAATTTTAAACAAAGCACATAGCTGTGTACTTAATAGTGTCCAATATCATTGGATGATGACATAACGTTACAGAATGTAAAATGACACCATTACCATTCCAATATTTTTATACATACAGTAGCTCTATGTTAATAATAAAATTTGTTCATGCCACTATTTAGCTGAAATATTGCTAATGTTGGCGTTAAACACAAATCAATCAATCATTGTCCATGCAGTAGCTGTAATTAATTGTGTCTGATATATATATTATTAATTTTAGAATCAACAAAGAAGGAATTAACAAATGGTGACATGTCAAAAGGTCTTGGTGAATCTGCCATTTTTGTTGATTTGAACAGCCATTTGTGATAGAGAAAGTGGATATGAATTTAGAGAATTCTCAGATTATGAAATTATTCATTGTATTATATCATACTTCATCCAACAATTTGTTTCTCCATTTATCACTGTTATTATTATTAAAGAAAAGTATTGTTGTAAAACATTAAGATTGTCATGGAAATGTTTATATTTCCTTAGAATTTTTTTCTTAAGAACATATTTATATTTTTAAGAGTTTTATGATTTCATTGCAAATAGCATCAACATGACTAAATATATATTCATGGTTCATATTTGAAAAAAAAATTAATGGTTGTATGTTTTCATATGAGGTATATTGTTTCTTTTTTTAAGAATATTTATTTAAAAAATCATGTAAACAAATAAAGTAATCTTCTGAGAAGATTTTGTGCCAATTAAAATATTCAATTATGTTTCATGTAGCTATATACTGCAGACTACATTTCAACCATATTTGTTGAAAGATTGTGTCCTTTTTATTATGGTTTTAACCATACAGAACATTTGTGAGTAAAAGGCAAAAATATAAAAATTTGAGTATTACGATCTTTGAGAAATCAATATGTATTTATTTTTTTATTTAAATGCTGCTTAAATTCGAACAGAATTGAATTTTTTCTGAATATAAATACAAGAAGATATTTTCAAAGGGAGACAACTCTATTAAAAAACCACTGAGTTATTGACGTTTAGTTATGGTAACCTAAGTTTTACTTCCTTATCAAGATTTTATGCTTCAATTTATAGACATTTTTATCAGTAAGACTTTTCCATATAAAATTCTTCAGATTTAGGGAACATAGTACCCTTTTCTACGAGAAAAAAAGTCATGGTACCAAAAGTCCTGGAATTTAAATTATTAATACAATGTACATATAAATAACTAACTGTGGGCCATTTTGAAGAAAATCTTTAGTAAATGGGTTGTTTTTTATAGCTATCCTAAATTATATATAAGCTTCTAAAGCTTTTATTGCATATAATATTATCACAAGGAAATTGTTAATACAATAATATTATTGGTAATTTTGATATTATTTCGTCACTATCAACGATCTGATACTGAAAATTATAGGGCATTGTGACATCAAGCACATTATCACTTTTATGATAAAAACAACAACTTACATTTTGACAGTTTCAACATATGATAACACAGCTCGTCCTATCAGACTCAAAGTAATACTAGTGATAATATCTCGATCCTCAAAACTGGGCTTATTCTGTATTTGTGACAATAATGGAAAGAAAATTGTTAATACACTTTAAACTATGATTACATATCTGGGAGGTTGAAAGGTCAAGCATGGCCAGTATTATGTGAGACTTTCAGTTTTATCAGGACCAGTTGTTATTTTCATTTTTTGCAATAAGATATTAATTATAAATTGTTTTACCTGTGATACTGTGATTTTTATCATTGTTGTAAACACAGCAGGCTCTGATTTCTCAAAAAAAATAATCTGACTTAAGTCTTAGTTTTTGACTGAAGAAACTGCAATCTAAATTTGAATAAAAACTCAGACTTAAGTCTTAGTTGTTTACTGAAGAAACCGCAACTTACCTTTGAATAAAAACTCAGACTTAAGTCCTAATTATGACTTAAATTTGTTTTTGAGAAATCCAGGCCAGAATGTAAATAATTATTTTTATAGAATATAATTTTTGTTACATTGTTTTTTGTTACCAGTATTTGTTATGTACAAGT
>MJUT01002322.1:86458-97602 GCA_002080005.1 Gigantidas platifrons | reverse complement strand
AGATTGTGGGTTCATCAGTGGTGTAATGGTTAGCATACTCACCTCAAGTGTGGTAGATTGTGGGTTCATCTGTGGTGTAATGGTTAGCATACTCACCTCAAGTGTGGCAGATTGTGGGTTCATCAGTGGTGTAATGGTTAGCATACTCACCTCAAGTGTGGTAGATTGTGGGTTCATCAGTGGTGTAATGGTTAGCATACTCACCTCAAGTGTGGTAGATTGTGGGTTCTGGCCAAACCAAAAACATTAAAACTGGTATTTGTTGCTTCTCCACTAAGCATCCAGCATTAAGGAGAAAGAGCAAGGACTTGTTGGATCGAAATCAGGCTAATGTGTCCGAATGGGGCAACATGTCTATCTGTGGACTGTTTTTTTCAGTGAGCTAGCACTATAAAAATCCAGCTGAGTGTGTTGATCTAGTGTAAAGTGGATTTCATCATCATCTTATTGAAAATTAACTTGTTCTTGCTATGATATAGCTGAAAAATTGTGGAATTGGCAGTAAACTACATATCATTCACTAATATATTGACATCATGTAATAATTCCATCATACATGTGGTTTCTGAGAAGATATTTGAAATTTCAGCCAATCGGACAGGACAATTGGTTTGGGAAGCCATGTTGAATTTCAAAACAATACTAAAACTACATATAATGTTGAGGACCAGAAACATTTCTGTTGAGGACCCAGTAACATTTCTGTTGAGGACCCAGTAACATTTCTGCCAAGTTTTGTTACATTTGATCTAGTGATTTCTGATTGACTATGAAGTCAATGGACACAGATGGTGGCAGATGTAAATGAATGACAATATCTCACACGGACCTTTAGTTTGATCCACATGAGCTAAAGTTCAACTCAGCATTTTGGTTTAGTACAAGCAGACACCATCATAATGTTATCAAAAAGTACATTTGTTCTCACCATGATATAACTGAAATATTTCTCATTTGAACATTATTCACTAACTTCCATTTAATCTGTGTGTTTGTAGCTGCAATATTGCTCACTCACTTGGGTTAACATGTGTTTATTATATAGATAGGTGTGAATTATTGGAATTTATCCGTGAAATAAATTCTGGTATCTCACATGGGAAACATCAGTTTTTTCCCGCCGGAACTACTTTTACACAACAATAAATGTGATGGTTACGTCCCTTGTTGTGTTATGGCGAATACACATACGATTGGAAACTGAAAAAAGTATACGAAATGTTATTGATGACTTTGGCACATAACCAACATGACGTCATATGAAGACTTCCAGTTTGAAACGTAAATATTAGATGTTTTTTGGCTTCGTGTGCACTTCAATTTTGATCAAATTTAGCTAAAACAAGTTTTCAAGGTAAGCATTTTAATTATTTTTGTGCATTGTTGTAAATATGAAATGTAGGATTTCACATTTTCAAGATGGCAGATCCTTTCAGTTGTACCCCTTAGTATCATTGCTCGTAGATTCATACGCATTGAATGAAATATACAAATAAAAATAATAATATATAAGAAATTTTGAAAGTCTATATAATAAACAGTATAACTAAATCATACATTTTGAATATCAAAATCTACAATTAGTTATACTATATTTATATGGCTGAAATATTGCACACTTCACTAAATTTGGNGAAAACACTGTAGGATTTCACATTTTCAAGATGGCAGATCCTTTCAGTTGTACCCCTTAGTATCATTGCTCGTAGATTCATACGCATTGAATGAAATATACAAATAAAAATAATAATATATAAGAAATTTTCAAAGTCTATCAAAATCAAATCAAAAAGTTTTATTTAAAGTCGGTACATTTTTTAACAGTACAACATAAGCTCTCAAGAGCTTTTCAAACCGACATGCAATATAATAATAAACAGTATAACTAAATCATACATTTTGAATATCAAAATCTACAATTAGTTATACTATATTTATATGGCTGAAATATTGCACACTTCACTAAATTTGGCTAAAACACTGCTCAGTGTTCACTCAATTTTGCTTAACCTGTGAATATGTGTGGCTGCTTGCTTGAACATTATTCACTCAATTCAGTTTAACCTGCCTGTTTGCATGTCTGAAATATTGCTCACTTGAACAGTATTCACTCATTTCGGTCTAATTTGTGTGGCTGAAATACTGTTCACTTACTCACATTTAATAGGTTTATGCAACTGAAATATTGCTCACTTATACATTGATCACACATTTGGGTTTAACATGCTTTTATATGGCTGAAATATTGCTCGCATGAACTTCATTCACTCCATTCAGTTTAATCTGAATGTTTGTGTATCTGACATATTTCTCACTTGAACAATATTCACTAACTTTAGTTTAATCTGTGTATTTCTGTGGCTGAAATATTGCTAACTTGAACATTATTCACTCACTCAGATTTAACCTGTGTGTTTACAGCTGAAATATTGCTAACTTGAACATTATTCACTCACTCAGATTTAACCTGTGTGTTTGCAGCTGAAATATTGCTAACTTGAACATTATTCACTCACTCAGATTTAACCTGTGTTTACAGCTGAAATATTGCTAACTTGAACATTATTCACTCACTCAGATTTAACCTGTGTGTTTACAGTTGAATTATTGCTAACTTTAACATTATTCACTCACTCAGATTTAACCTGTGTGTTTGCAGCTGAAATATTGCTAACTTGAACATTATTCACTCACTCAGATTTAACCTGTGTGTTTACAGTTGAATTATTGCTAACTTGAACATTATTCACTCACTCAGATTTAACCTGTGTGTTTACAGCTGAAATATTGCTCACTCACTTGGGTTTAACATGCATGTCTGAAATATTGTTCCTTTAACAGTATTCACTAAAGTTAGTTTGACCTGTGTATTTATTTGGCTGAAATATTGCTCACTTGAAAATTATTTTCTCACTTTATTAAACCTGTGTGCCTGTGGATTACACAATTATTTAAGACAGGTTGTCACATTAGGAGCCATCTATTAGGTCACCTAATTTAATTTGCATCAGTGGTGTAATCAGTTAGTCTGCTCACCTCAAGTCAGGTAGATAGTGAGTAAAGCTCAAGTCAGGTAGATAGTGAGTAAAGCTCAAGTCAGGTAGATAGTGAATAAAGCTCAAGTCAGGTAGATAGTGAGTAAAGCTCAAGTCAGGTAGATAGTGAGTAAAGCTCAAGTCAGGTAGATAGTGAGTAAAGCTCAAGTCAGGTAGATAGTGAGTAAAGCTCAAGTCAGGTAGATAGTGAGTAAAGCTTAAGTCAGGTAGATAGTGAGTAAAGCTCAAGTCGAGACAAACCAAATATTATAAAATTGGTATTTGTTGCTTTTCTGCTAGGCACACGTCATTAAGGAGTAAGAATCAGGGATAATGTGTCAAAGTGATGCGACAGGTCTAACAGCAGTCTGTCCTTCAGTGAGTTAGCACTATAAAAATCCAACTTGGCTTGTTGTTCTCGTACAAAGCAGTCATTATCATCGAAATGCAACTTGTTTTCGCCATGATAGAGCTGAAAAATAGCTCACTTGGTGTTGACAACAATCACTTACTAATGATAATTTAAGACTGTAACTCCTTAATTTGTTTATCACATGTCTCTAGCTCACCTACATGTCACATGTGTTGGGTACATCTACAAGTCACATGATTTGGGCACACATAGTCACATGACTTGGGAACACTTACAAGTCACATGTGTTGGGCACACTTACAAGTCACATGACTTGGGCAAACATAGTCACATGACTTAGGCACACTTACATGTCACATGTGTTGGGCACACTTAGTCACATGACTTGGGAACACTTACAAGTCACATGTGTTAGGAACACATACAAGTCACATGACCTGGGCACACTTACAGTCACATGACTTGGGCACAACAGAAACTACTCTAAAGATAAATACTTATATTTTCATTTGAATCACAGATATCTGTTTGGCAACAGAGAATATGTCTTCAATAACAAACATTTGTCATCAGTTTTATATAACAAATATATAATAATCATACAACAAAATGTCATATTTATAGATAAAAATAACAAAAATATGATTAATGCATCAATATCCAGGATCTGTTAACAGATTGCTTCCGATGAATAATTGTGTGTGAATATGAAAAACTACTGACAACTGGAAAACATGAAAATGATCTTTCATAATACGTAAGGAAGATTGCAAATATGAGTTACAATAAATTGTAGTAATCTTAGATCTGTAGAAATGAACGTCAGTCTTGTTTTCTGTCTCTCACAAATAATACCACTAAAAATAAATTTAATTTTGGAAAAGAACATGGTATAACTCTGATACTAACCCACAATAAAAAAAAATCCTATACCCTCCCAGTGCTCTTTAAGTCTAGGTCTACACCATTTTGTGCATGTTTAATGTACCTGAATACTGTACGTAGCAATTAATTTTGAATTTTCTGGATTTTTCTTCACTTACACAATATAGCACAAATAATAGCTGAAAATCATTATCAGGATAAATACTGTTTTGGTAAAACTATCTATTTTTAAATAATACTGGAGTATTTTATACGATTTACTACTACAATATTGAAAAGAGGAGCATTATGGGAAAACCAAATTATATAATTATTAGACTAATATTATTATATCTTAAAGAGGCATTAGCTACGATTTTGACCAAAAAAATTATATGTTTTAAATAGCTTTAAAATGATGAAATAAAGGTAAATATTTAACATGAAACAGCTTATCGTACCACTTTTCGCCTTTTGAGAACGAAAATTACCATCGATTGATTATTGCTTTGCAAGCAAATAATTTGACCTCACTTTCTCCATATGCAACTGACCTTACTAGTGACAGGTAAAAACGAATAATTTGTATTTTGTCGCTTATTAACTGCAAACTTGCATGGTTCTTTGTCCGTAATTAACGTCGACTAAAAGCAGATTCACACAAAATAAGAAATAAGTGCATTGTTGTACTGATTTAATGTCGATTCGGCAAACTTCGTAAACAATGCCGATAATTAATAAGATGGCGTCCATTTCTTAATCAATCTCAAAACACGAGCAGTTGCACCTTTTTTCTCCCCCGATGCACATACATTTCAAAACATTTATAAGTTACAGAAACATGTTTCATTAAGGCATCAATGATATCTGATAGTTTTCATGGGTAACAAAAATTTCGATTTTGGCAGATAATGCCCCTTTAATTAAACCAAATTTTTACAGCAGTTTATTTCTTCAAAAATAATCTGACAAAAAAAAAAATAAATAAAGAAAATACAGTACAGCTCACATAAATTTTAATATCTCCTTGTAATTATGCAGTGGACTGAATTTTCATCCACTCTGTCCTTGTGCAACATGTGAATTTACTCATGCACACACCATAAAGTGCCGATAACTCTTTTAATTTCTCCTCATAATTATGCAATAGATGAAATTTGAATGCACTCTGCCCTCAAACATCTGTGTGAATTTACACATGCACACACTCTGCATTGGCGATAACAAATTTGTGATGTTTTCGCTATGGAATTACTTTTCTCACATTATGACGTCGTTTTAACCCCGCTAAACCAGTGGTAGAAAAATCTGTAATCCTCTAGAGGATTAAAATGTCTCGTGCCTTTCCCCGCATTTGACTCGTTTGACGGCTTTTGAAATAAAGTTCATGTTAAATAATGGGAGAAACAAATTCTCCTTCATTTGCCCATGTGGGTTACGATATTTCTCCACTCTCGAGAGTTAAATTAAAAATTTTAACCACTCATCTAACGGCTCGTGGTTAAAATTTTTAATTTAACTCTCTCGTGTGGAGAAATATCGTAACCCACGGGCAACTAAAGGAGAATCTATATGTAATATAATTTAATTCTTTAATTCATTATTTATTTCAAGAGGATTACATGCAGCCAGAGGCTACTAGTAGCTCTCCTCAAATATAAGGAATCATTCCACTCGTTAATTATACTGGTAATTAATTCTGCTTAAATTTTCCATTGCAATTTTTTTCCACCGGTTTTAAAAAAAACATGAAAGGTTATTGGAGAATGGTATAATTATTTGGTTGTATACCGTTAAGTTATTTTTGTCATCTGAAGCATGTGTGCTCTTTCATCTAAAACCTGTATTTATTATATAAATAGGAACAGTATTCAAAATTATACAGGGATGAGTCTTACTAGAAAATAAAATAACGGAAAATCATTGAAAAATAGCTAAAACCATCTACATCAACTTTCAATGAAAAATAGCTAAAACCATCTACATCAACTTTCAATTTTTTTTTTAAATGTTCTGACCATATGGCATATCCTGCAACTTTTGATTTTTTGTTTTACACTAAAATATTCTGAAATCAGACTTTAAATATCTGAAGAAACCATCCCTGATTATATAACTATTTGATAGCTATAAGGAATGGTAAAAACCAAGTTCATAACAAATATAAGATTACACATAATTACAGAAAAATTACAAGCAAATCATCATGTCATCTAAACTCCAAGTATAATTCAAAGACAAATATATTTTTGTTTTAACATGTGAAAAATATTTTCAGCAGAGACAAATTGTGTTTTCTTGTGTCCAATTACAGATATGTATGTATTTCTATGAAAAGTATCCAAGAGCTGATATATCTAACCAAACAACTGAACCATTTAAAACACGATTTTTACATCATAGAAAATATGCATAAATGTTTACACAGTGAGATCACCGGAGCAGTCTACAATTGTTTGTATGATATTTAGTACATCCATTAAAAACATACTTTACAAACAAGGAAAATGATTTGTGAAGTACAATGTTTAGATAAACTACCATCAATATCACTGAATAATTGCATCTGTAACATTGAATTCTTTCCACCAGTGTATTCCTTCCTTTTAGATAAAACACACTAGGGTAGAAATTCCACGACAGAAATACACTAGTGTATTTCTTCTGACGGAATAAACACACTAGGGTATTTACGTACCCGGACATTCTACACACCGGAAAGAAAGTGCGCTTACACATCTACTTCACAGAGAAGACAGACATTACAGCAAAGTATATCAATTATTCACTGGAACAAGAAGAAATGTAAAATGTATGTGGTCTGTACTGTACAAGTCCATAGATTAAACTAGCTATAATTTTATAGAATTCCTTGTTTGTACAATCTGCTCATATAGATAAAGTATTATAAATCAATGCAAACAAATAACAGCAAAAAGGAACAATTGTGTGTTTTGAAAGAATTGTGTTTTTGCTATGACACACATTTTGTTGTATCATGGCACAGTTGACATAAATGAGATTCAATAGTACAAAACTCCAGCATCTGAGATCATTGAAATGTTTAACATCATATAAAAATATCTTCAAGATGTTTTTCCACACTTTTCAAGTGTCGTCTGCTTATCCTAAACTGAGGCTTTTCTCCCACAATGCCCTGTTCTACTTTTTTTTCATCACCTCCAAGCTTTTCCACTCTTTTTCTTTTTAGGGGCACCTGATCCTGTAGATGCTTGTGATGAAGATGGTCTTGCTGAAATAAAAAAAAAAATCACATTTCATTAATGGAGTAAATTTACAGTTTTTCTATTTGTCCTCTGTAACAAAGAATTTTCATTTTTTAAAGGCATCAATTAGCTTTTTTTTTATACACATATAATTATTTATATATATTAAAAAAGGAGTAAAATGTTTTTGAAAGAATATATCTTTATCTGTACACACAAAAACATATTTGACCAATGTAGATCACAAATATTAATTTTCTATGTTTTTTCAATAGCATTTTGGAACTGTTCTGACAGCATGGTACTTTTTGTTTTTCCTTATTTTTAGTATTATAGAATTGTTTTTATTTTTATTTTATTAAAATATAGTTTAAGACATGTGTTTTTAAAATACTAATAATAAAATAAATACTGGTATCAAAACAATTTTTCAAGATAATAGCAATTTGGTAGGAATGCAAAGAAATCACTGAAAAGGGAAATAACTCTATCAATGCCCATCAAACAGATCAGTCAAACCCATTTGTGTTTACAAATAATAAAAGTAAAAACTGAAAACAATGTCAAAACTTTTTTTTAATTTTGTCATGAATAATCAAAAAGGTACAAAATAATTATGTTTTGAATAATGAAAAGAATACATACTTAAAAATTATATGACAGTTAATGGGTAAACAAACAAAATCAACATTTACTATAAATACTGATAATTTCATACCTGTTACACCTCACCATGAGCAGGGGATCAAGCTTACATGCAGAGGTAAATTTTAACTACATACAATAATGGCCAATACAGTCAAAAAGTTATACAGGTATATGTAGAGAAATAATGTACCTCAACACTGAATTCCACACTATTTCGGGAATGATTGGCTTAGCGAGGTTGAAAGAAGTTTTTTTGGCAACAACTATAACCCATACAATATTAATTGAAACTTCTTTACATCTCTTTTAAAATTTGCTATGGTGGGTTAGGCATTAGTGTTATAGTGTTATAACGTCACTTTCAACAATATTTCAGCTATATCAATATCATGGCTGTCAGTTTTATTGTTGGAGGAAACCAGAGTACACGGAGAAAACCACTGACCTGCCACAAGTCACTGAGAAACTTTATCACATAAAGTTGTATCGAGTACACCTTGCCTGAGCGGGATTAAAAATTACAACGTTAGTGGTGACAGGCAACTGATTGCATAGGTAGTTGTAAATCCAACAATCATACGATTATGACCACAACAGCCTCTATTTGTTATGATATATTGTCACCATCATCCATTAAAAATTTATATCAACATTATTCCAACCACTTCATACAACTTTTTACTAGTAATATCACAAATACAAATATCAATTGTTTTTGTTTTGTATAGGAACACTCAATTTCAGATTTAAAAAAAAGTTAACTCATATAAAAAGCAAATAAACGAGAATAAAATGTTTTCAATAACTTCCCTTTTTTCTTGATTAATAACTGCAGATTTTGTAATGATTTCCATAATTTTCTTAAATAACAATCAAAATCACATGCTTTTATTTGATTAATATCAAATATTTTAATTAATCACAAATGTAATCATTAATTAAAAAAAATTGATTCTTCTACCAATTTCTTAATCATGCATAAAGCCTGTAAACATGCCTGAAAAATCAGCCAATCAAAGTACACATAAAATAATGACACACTCCTTCAATAAATGATGTCCACTTATCTAAGAAATCATGAAGATTAGTTAACATATGATGCCAACCCTTTCTAAACAAAAATCTTTAAAATATGCACTTTAATGTTACTTCCTATCTGCATCGTTACCTTATTTTTTCCTGTATCTTGCTAGAATTGAACAGAAAGAAAATTATGATTTATTGACTGAAAAAAATAATCTTTCATTTATTTATCATGCAAATATTTTTTCATAGCCACAGAATCGCTAAAATTCACAAATTTGAATTCTACTATACACATTACCAAAAAAATAATATACAATTCAAGAAAATTTTATAAAAATGTTAAAAAATTAAATCAATTTTCATATGACATTACCTTGTCAAAAGTGCATATACTGCGCATTAATCTTAAGTTGTTTTTTTATATAAAGTACCTGTGCTAGTTGTTTTTCTTGATTTGGCTGCTGTCGTCTGCTGATTTGAAGAATTGGATGTTTGCTGCTGGTATTGACTTGGATGCTGATTCTGGGTCAGCTGACTTGGAGCAGTTTTTGGACGAGTTCTCGTTCTGATGGTAAAAGAAATCATATGAGTTACAAGAATGAATAAATTTCCACAATATTCCTTCATAAATGTATGAAAAGATTTCACAAAGATTTCACAAATGTATAAAAGTAGTATGAAAAGGTACATTCACATATTCCTTAGAAGATTTTGTTTAAAAATTGGTTATATGATAATACATTTGTATACTGTTTACAAGAAAGTGTGGACAAACAGACAAAATGATTACAAAAGGACTCCTAATAACAATGCAAGTCCTAAAAATCCAGTTCTTGGCGGGTCTGGTACAAGCAGGTATAAAGAAAGGACAAGGTCATATATCTTTTCATCATGACACAGCTGAAAACTCTATATTTAACAGTAAACTATATTCATTCACTCATCTAAATTATAAAAATAATATTCTCTAAAGAGCAATGTTGATGACTTGCAAGTATTATCTTTTTGAAAATGCTCATAAATCATGTGTTTGCATTTTTAACTCCTGAAACCTGTTTCAAAAACTTAACTTCAAACTACTGGTATACTCATCCTTTTATTCTTAATCACATCATAAAATATGAACTTTATAATAGAATGATCATGATTATTGGTCAAGTTTGAATTTTTTTTTTATATAAAACAACATTTATATTCAATGATAGAAAATCATAGTATGAACAAATGAAATGACCTCGATCCTTATTATAACTGATTTGCAGATTTGATAGTGTGGTCAATAATCAACTAAAAATATATTATATATAGTAAATTATTATTACACTTAGTCAAATGTGATTACTGTCTACATAATGAACAGCCTGAAACAAGAATACACATAAATAATTTGATTGTCACATCAAAAATTCAGTGACACTCAATTTCATTTTTCTATAAGATCTGAAAAGAAACCATTAAATTTAATATATTGTATGAGGCAAATGTTTAAAAAATGTGCACTTGGAAAAATTCAATATTAATAATAGTCCTGATGGCAAGCAATGAAACTCCATATTACAGATGTTGATGGCAAGCAATGATACCCAAGATACATCTTGTGGTAACCAATGACATTTTTGATGATAACAAATGAAAGTCCATGTCTCATATGATAACAACCAATGAAACTCCATATTATAGCTGATGATGGCAAGCAATGATACCCATGATACATCTTGTGGTAACCAATGACATCTGATGATAACCAATGAAAGTCCATGTCTCATATGATAACAACCAATGATACCCATGATACATCTTGTGGTAACCAATGACATCTGATGACAACAAATGAAAGTCCATGTCTCATATGATAACAACCAATGAAACTCCATATTACAGATGTTGATGGCAAGCAATGATACCCATGATACATCTCGTGGTAACCAATGACATTTTTGTTGATAACAAATGAAAGTCCATGTCTCATAT
>MJUT01002322.1:71889-85607 GCA_002080005.1 Gigantidas platifrons | reverse complement strand
AACCAATGATACCCATGATACATCTTGTGGTCACCAATGACATTTTTGATGATAACAAATGAAAGTCCATGTCTCATATGATAACAACCAATGAAACTCCATATTACAGATGTTGATGGCCAGCAATGATACCCATGATACATCTTGTGGTAACCAATGACATCTGATGATAACCATTGAAAGTCCATGTCTCATATGATAACAACCAATGTAACTGACTGATACATGATGAGATGATGAGTACCTTGCTGTTGTGTTTCCACTCTGAGTTGTATTTTGGCTGTGTGAGGTATGGACTGGTTGGAGAGCCCTGGATAAAAGAAATTGGAAGTGTCGTCTCAATGGTCCGCTGAAATAACAATGTAGGTTACATGCAAAGTTAGATAGCAGAAAAATTGTTAGCAATAACTATATGTAGCAAAGCCAGAGCAAATAATACTTACAGCAAATGGAGCAATAATTACATGCAGGAAGGAAAAGGAAATAGCTACTTATAGCATACAGGGCAATAATTACATGCAGCAAGGACAGCAATAACTATTTATAGGAAAGGCAGATATCTATTTATAGCCAGGAATAGCAAAAATGACTCACAGCAAATACGAAACAATAACTACTTAAAAGAAGCAAAAGCAAAAACTGTTAACAGCAAAGACAGGACAATAACTACATGCAGCAAGGAATAGCAAAAACAAAAGAGGAAGCAAATACACAGCAAACAAAACAAAAATTGATCTTAAGAATTTTTAAATATATTCTGATTGTTTTGTTTCAGTTTTTACAACAAATTTATACAATTTTGAAATCATTCCAAAACTGAAATTAAGATTTTTTTTGCACAAAATCTTAATTTAAGTAGAATTCAATCAAAACTTAAGGTAAAGCATAAAATACACTTCGTACTTGACAAAATATTTAATTACCATTGTATTTGTTATGTACAAAAGCTTCATTCAATAAAATCAAAGCACTAAACAATATTGGACTGGTAATTAGCATACAAACCAATTATGTTTAATATCATGCATTGGCAGTAAAGTTACACATTCCTTTCAAGCCATAATCAAAAGCCTGTAAATCTGATTAAAATCCAATCTCTCATTTGCTGCCATTCACTGATATGTCACAACATGGGCAATCTGAAGAAACCACATTACTGGTCACATGCCAGTGACCCTATGTCATGAATATTTAATATGATAAATACAGGTTACAACTTTTTTTCGTCCAATCCAATTGCTGGCAGCAAACTATTTAAAAACAATTTATAATGCTACCATAACCGCCTAAGTGCCATTTTCACTGGACATTAATGGTCGAGATCATCTTCATTCTGCTAAGTAACAAACAATGATAACTACACCTGTTGTAACTTACCTGATATCCATGCTTTCTCTTTGACATCTCTGATCGACATGAGGGGCTGTTCTTGGTCTGATGTCACCAAACACTGCTGCTTCAGCCTCTCTGTGACTATGTCAAGGATGATAAAGATTTGATTTGATTTTTGGTGTTTTAATGCCACTTTCAGCAATATTTCAGCTATATCATGGCAACCAGTTTTAGTAGTAGTGGAAGTACCCGGAGAGAACCACCGACCATGGGCAAGCAACTGGTAAACTTTATCACTTGCAGCTGTGAGTCGAGTGCACCGTTTTTGTAATTTACAAAGCCGGGCGT
The DNA here is from genome assembly GCA_002080005.1 of Gigantidas platifrons. NCBI lineage: Eukaryota > Metazoa > Mollusca > Bivalvia > Mytilida > Modiolidae > Gigantidas > Gigantidas platifrons. Next base: position 83,927 of record MJUT01002322.1, on the reverse strand, counting down.
GAACCCACGCCGTATTGGTGATAGGCTTGTATGAGTTGTTAGGTAATCCAACAACCTAACTCACTGAGCCATCCGGGCCCTAGGATGATAATGAAGAGATTCAGTTAGATAAATACAAAATTTCTCAAATGGTGTTAAACCCCATAAAGTTAGAAAGACAATTTTAAATATTAAATAAAACATCAACTAAACCGTATCCATGACTTTCAAGACCTCTCTTTTACACTCCAAATGAAAGAGCAAAAAATGATGCGTAAAGCAGGTAGAATGCATGTATATTTGGCAAACTTCTGTTCAATTTTTTTAACATTATTTTTGTATGTACAACAAGAGTGGACACACAGATCACCTACCCTAAACTCCCCCCTCCCTCCCTTTGCAAATTGTTGCGTAAAATGTCCTAAGAAAACAAATTAGCATGAAACAACAAGTACGATAAGGTGACTTACGTATAAATACCGACATGTACCCTCCATCATCAATGTGTGAACCAAATATGGTGAGCCTAGGTTGCAAGGCAAAGGAGGAACTGACCTAATCATAAAAACAAAATTTTAAAATCAGTAGACCATGAAAATTAAATGCTATTTGTATGGTAATAAAGAAACTGACCTAATCACAAAAATATGATACTATCAATGTCATCGTTCCTGTCGCCATCAGAAAAGCAATATTTATATCCCACCTTCAGTGATTTTCATCCGAAAAAAGCAAGACAAAAAACAGTGAACACTAAAAGAAACAAGAGCAAAATATTGCATCCCCCCAATTATATAATGGCTGTATAAAGGATACTGTGCTTTCCTCTTTCTCTCCATAGCTTTAAGTGTAGCTGAGCTCATTCTAGGTTGTGATGTAGATACACTAGACCTTGTTGTAGCACCCTATCAAATAAAACATTGTTATATAACATGACTTAAAAATCACAATTATTTAACATTATTAATTAATTAAAATTTAAGAGGTATATAGCTAATACTTCCTTTTGGTTGATTAATTGGTGTTTAATGCCAACTTTAGCAGTATTTCAGCTATATCGTGGCGTGAACAAATTTTAAAATAAATTTCCACATCTACCAGACTCTTAAAAATAAGATATTTAAGGAATATTTGAAATTGTTGAACAGGTTATACGATATAAAAAAGCAGTTTATGAAAAGCGTAAACTGACCCAAACCAGGTTATACAAGTATCAACAATTTCAAATATTCCTAATAATTTAATTTTCACAACAAAATTTAATGATTCCTCGATTTTATTTACGATTATTTCATGTGACTACATTGTATTTTAATTTGTCGTTGGCGGATGAACACGTTGGTGACGTCACAATACCAACCCAGGTTATCGAGTATAACCAAAATTTTCTCCAGGAAGATTAGCCACTCAGATAGCAGTATTCAAATCAAATTAAATTATTTGTTTATAAAACAACTGTGTTATATATACAAGTAAAAGACAAAATGAAACAAATTAAAACATACTATTTAGAACTTATGTTATACATTTATATTTTATTATATAAATCAATTTCTTTAAAAAAAATATTAAAATTGTATCCCCTACTTCCTTTTGAATTACATGTATCTACTAAAGCAAATTGATTTTGTGAGATAATATGATTAATCTGACTAGAATGACATGTTTAACCACACCAAATTATTATGCCTGTCCCAAGCCAGGACTAAGATATCCAACGTCATATGTCATGGTTTTTTTTGTGTTCAGTGAGTTTAGTTAAGATGAGAGGTGATTGTTCGTTTTTTTTTATTAATATTGGTGGAATTGATGAACATCTCTGTTTCAACTTACTTTTCATAATTCTAGATATTCTAAAAAGTTCAAATTCTACCAATTAACAAAGCACATGTGTTCTAATATTACAGAAACACTTACACTCTCTCTGAGTTTCCTTTCCTCCTGCAACAGTCTATCATGAGAGATAAGCTGCATTCGTTCCCACATAGGTATATCAAAAAATATTTCATGTACATCTAACAAAGCTGCCTGCAGCTGAAAATTGATCAGAAACAAACAAATATAATTTTTTCTTCATTTAAAAAAATAATTTTAAAAGATGGTATTGTAATATTGATTTTATGGGGGCCCTTGTGGTCATGATAATATAGCAGTTGGATTTACCACTCCTTGTGCAATCAGTTCCTATCACCACTAAAGTTGTGGGTTTGAATCCCACTCATTGCAAGGTGTACTCTGTACAACATTATGCAATAAATTTTGTCAGTGACTTGCGACAGGTCTGTGTTTTTTCCTGGATATTCTTATTTCCTCAAACCAATAAAACTGACCGCCATGATATAACTGACATATTGTTGAAAGTGGCATTAAACACCATAACCATCTAACCCTATTTTACAATTTACACCTTAATGACACATTAGTCATTAAAATGCAACATAGGCAATTATTTATTTTAGTTAACTGTTTAAAATAATCATTTTAGTTAACTGTTTAAAATAATCTATTTGTCAAAATAATATTTTCAATTGTGACCTGAAAATTAACTACAGTATTTTATTTGTATGTCTCTTGAATTATATTGATAGACATCAAAACCTTTAACTAATTTACTTGTGTATATACTCTATGATTTCATGAAATATTATCAATCTCCTATATTTAAGAGTGACTCAAGCTTAAACTTGAAATGTTTGTTACAATTTTCATAGTTCATGCCTTTATTATTATTTTTTTTCAAATATTTTATTCACAAGTGAGTTGTACACAGATTAGCAAAAGTTTGTTGAAAAGTGACAACCGAGTGAGAGATTTTGCTTAATCGAGCAATTTGTCAGCTACGTTAAGACAAGAACAAATTAATGCTGATGTCTGCTTTGAACTTGACCAACACCGTTAGTTGCATTTTAACAGATGCAGCTTGCTGACAAAACTGTCAAAAGGTCACTCCGTTATGACAACATTTAATATCCTGACTGAACAATCTAGTCTGTGCTCCTACTCCTGGATGCTGCATGAATAAGAGGGAAGCAAACAATACCAATCAAGAGTCTTTCATTTCACCGGATCTATTACACTCGTGGCAAGCATGCTAACTATTATATAGTCAAGGTGATCTAGTTACAATCTATACCTGTGCAATAATCCTATCCAGCAGATCCCTATCCTGGTGGTTAACCTGGCCTTTCTTAATAGGTGTCTCTGCTTGGAAACTTCTAGCAAAACATTTGGTGTCCTGTAAAAAAAATACTTTATTAATTAAATCAGTAATTCTTAAAAACTGCCTACTGAATTCAAAATTTGAAGTAATAAAAAATTGTTTCATTAATTTTTTTTTTTAAAGTTTACTATAAATTTTCCATCATATCTATTTTTATTAAATTCCCCTTATTAAGTTTGCCATTATCATTCACGAGCCATTCATCTTTTCACATACATGAGTTACTTTTTTGTGTTGTCCTACTATGTGTCTTTATGTTCTGAGTTCCGTGTTGTGATGTCAATTACGATTTCCACATAAAAACGATGTTCGGTTCATCATTACCTCCAGTTGTTTGTAGGAGGGCTTATGTCTTATTTACGTTATTTGTGTTTGTTTCGCAGTGGTGTCCAACACATACTGTGTTGTGTTTTGTTTTGTTTTTCTTCGTCTTGTGTACCCTATGTTGTCAGTTTCTCTGGATAGTCTATTTTTGATTGTCCCTTCAGTAATCTCTAACGCTTATTTACTGTTAGTTAGCCTTTTCTCATCTTTATCCTTCTGTGCACAAATTCCCATTACTAGTAACTTACATTTATGGTCTTGACAATTTCTTGGACCTTTTCTGTAACCAGCAGACGACGAGTTAAATAACCTTTGACACAAGCAGACACTCTGTCAAAACAGGGCTTTAATCTTGGATCAAATGCCTGAAAGTAATAAACAATTCTTATTACTATACAGTAAATAAAGACCAAAGCTAAAATTTCTCTGGGTCGTCGTGGTCATGATCGTATGGTAGTTGGATTTACAACTACCTGTGCAATCAGTGCCTATCACCACTTAAGTGTTGAGTTCGAACCCCGTTCATGGCTAGGTGTACTCGATACAACATTATGTGATCAAGTTTGTCAGTGCATTGCGACAGGCCATTGGTTTTCTCAGGGTACTCCAGTTTACTCCACAAATAAAACTGATCGCCACGATATAACTGACATATTGTTGAAAGTGGCATTAAACACCATAAACCAACCAACTAAACTTTTTCATAAATGTTACAATATGCAGAGGTCACGTTAATGAACAGCTCCCACCATTAAACAAAATTGTGATGATAAAGCTAAATAATCAATGCTGAAAAAAGCGTAATGCAATCAGTCAATCAAAACAATCTTTATAAATAGAATAAACCACAAGGCATATAAAACAAGAAAATTGTTGAATCATTGATTTAAGAGGGGAGATAAATCTTGTCAGATACTCACTGATGAATAATTGATTTAAGAGGGGAGATAACTCTTGGTAAATACTCACAGCTTCAGGAAACACCGTTGTAGAGCTCGTCCAAGCATGTTGTACATCTTTGACAGGTGAATGTAAAACAGGTTTATAATTCTTGGGGGACGGAGTTGAATGGTTAAACTTCAATGACTGTTTAGGTGTGACTTTGCTGAACGTACTGATATCAGACTCATTATCACGATCTTTTGGATTGAAGTAAAGACTTGGACTAGATATGTAAGAAAATTGTTTCTGTTGTGTAGGGTGATTGGCTGGCATATGCTGGAAATAATAAAAGATAGATCATGCATAATGCATATTACATATATATGAACATTTAAACCAAAGGCTCCCAGGAGCCTGTAATCACTCACCTGGATCAAAGCTGCTTTCAATGGTTTCAGACAAGAAGATTTTCATGGGAATTTCCCATAGGGTCCTATGTTAAATTAAGTTTGGCTGTGGTGGCCATCTTGTTCGGAAGTCTGAAATGCCGGACACAATTTTGGAAGGGTATCACTCAAGGATCATTTCAGCAAAATTCAGCAGTAGTTTCAGAGAAGAATTTTTTTTTTTAAATTTCATCCCCCCTTTTTTCTATTTTTAGCTTGGCAGCCATCTTGGTTGGAAGTCGGGATAACCGGACACAAATTTGGAAGGGGGCCATCCAAGGACCATTCCACCAAAGTCTGGTTGCAATTGGCCCAGTGGTTTCTGAGGAGAAGATTAAAATGTGAAATGTTTACGGACGGACGACGGACGAAAAGTGAAGACAATGGCTCACATGGCTAAAGGCCAGGTGAGCTAATAATACAAAATGCCTGCGGGGCCGGGTGGCTCAATGAGTTAGGTCGTTGGATCTGACAACTCATACAAGCCTATCAACAATACAGTGTGGGTTCGCGCCTGGCTTTGTAAATTACAAAAAAAGGGTGCACTCGACTCGCAGCCGCAAGTGATAAAGTTTACCAGTTGCTTGCCCATGGTTGTGGTTCTCTCCGGCTTCCTCCACCACTAAAACTGGTCGCCAAGATATAGCTGAAATATTGTTGAAAGTGGCGTTAAAACACCAAAAATCAAATCAAATCAATCAAAATGCCTGCTCCTCATTGTGTGCGACATCACGACGGAGCCATGATCAACATGATTCAGTGACAGTACGTAAATCAATAGGATTTGTCCACGATCATGGTCCACGCTAAATCGGTATAACAGTCCACCAATTGTGGGTTTTCTCCTTGACAGAATCACAGATTTTGCGTTTTTCCTCTTGGCTATACTGTATATCATATTATTTTTTTTTTAAATCGATGAGATTGAATTTATAACAAAGATTATGTGTTTTTAGTTGGCAGTAATTTTTTTTTTTTTTTTTTCATACAATTTGTCAGTTGTCTTGGACTTTTTGATATTGCAGGATAAACACAATATACGTACATTGTCTTTAAATACAAAATTTATTTGCACTTGCTGCAAAACGGGCTAGAAAATCTCACCAATAACTCGCTTTTCTACCTGTTTCTAAAGCTCTTACAAATAAATTTTCTATTTTCTGCCAATGTATGTATATTGTATATGTATTATCAATTCATTAAATAGACTTGTACACTTCTTGTATCTTACCTGCGAGTATACAGGGGGGTCAAAATTTTCAGCAACGTTTGAAATCATTGACCCATTTGGGAAATATCCATTTACTGTCGTGGTTGGAACAAATCCATTTCCTGCCGTAGTTGGAACATAGGAATTTCCTGCAGCATTTCCAGAATTTGTAGGAACATATGTGTTTGGAACATAATTATTTGTAGAATTAGCTGGAATATATGGATGTTGTGAACTAACAGATACAAAATTACCTCCTGCATTCGTTGGAACACGATTGTTTTGCATAAAATTACGATTCACAGAGCTATTCTGAACAAATTGTTGAGTTAGACCATTGTAACTACCTAAAGATGTATTCTGAAGATTATCGACTGAATATTGACTCAGATTATTTGGATCTGAAAATGATGAAAACAATTCTTGTTGTTCTCGTAAGTGTTGATGGTGCACTTCAATTTCTTCCTGTAGTTTCATTTGCTCTCGCCTTTGATTCACAAAAAGTTCCTCCAATTGCTGTTTTTGCTGCTCAACAAGATGTTGTCGAATTTTGTTGAAATGATCGGCTTGAATTTTTAACATTTCTTCCTCCGATAAAGATTCCATTGATTGAAGAGTTTCCGTGAATGATTTGACAGCTTCATTGATTTCATATTGTCCTATACTTACATTATGCTTATGCTGTAAATATTGAGGACTATTTTCAAGCTCATTTTCAGCTGAATGAGTTTGAACCTGAGACAAATAACGCTGAATGTGTTCAGCTTTTGCACTTTGTTCTGCAGACTCAGATGTAGGAAAGCTCATATCATTTTGTGAAACAGAAACAGGTTCAAGACTTTCCAATCCGATATTCATTCTTGTTGCATTGTTATTCGAGTTGTCCAATCCGATATTCATTCTTGTTGCATTGTTATTGGAATTGGAATATTGTGTATTTCGTTCAGTTGATTGTGTTTTTAATAATGCTTCACATGGCTGTTCAAGAGTATATGAGCCATGTCTAATATGGCCTGAAAATGGTCTGGTTGCAGTTTTCGGTAAATTGTCATTACCTGCTGCTGGAGAATGTTTATCAGTAGCAGTAGACATACCTTGAGATCTTTGATTTGATTGGCTTACTTCACCTATCACATGACCTGAACTTCCAGTCACAGCAGATGAAACTTTCATTACTTTTTCAAAATCAGTTTTATTTGCTTCTGAGTATATATCATTTTTAAAGTATGGTCTTTGACTTGGAATAATGTTTTCCTGACTTTCTTTTAATGTGCTTCCTTGAGATCTATCATCTGAGTCATTGGAACGTTTTCCTGTTAACATGAATATATTCCCGTATGTCTGTTCACAACTTTTGTTTAGCTCATTTTCCAAAAGTTGTAATTTATCTGGAACATCAGCTGGATATTTTTTCTGATAAATGTTTTCATTTTCCTTGTCGGAAGTATTATGTTCAATCTCAGCAGTATACACATGAAATGGAACCTCTTGATCTTTGAAAAATGTTTTAGGTGTACTACCAGGAGATTCATCTGGACTTAATGAAACTTTACTCAACATTGAACCTGGTTGACCTGGTATCAAACTATTATATGGCTGTGTTGCTGGTATAGTGACCTGGGGTACTGCTGACCCCAGGTCGTTGACGTTTTTTGACAATGATTTTCCATACTGACCCTGATTTTGAATCTCAGATGAATTTGACAACCCTGTACTTTCTTTAAATTCTGTACTGTTGGAAGGCGTTATATCCATCTTTCTGACGGAAATTTTATCCTCCACAGACTGACTAGCACTAGTACTTATTTCAGTTACAAACGATGAAAAATGAACAGTATTTTTCAAACCTTTAGGACTTATTCGTCTACTTTGATTTGTACCTACTGACCCCACTGAACTCATTACAGAAGAATTAACAGCAGACTGGTTCAATCCAGATAAATTGACCTCTGACCTATTATCATTCCCAGAATTCACAGAGCTATCCTCAAGTAATGTAGGTGAAGAGAAATATTTTTGTTTCTTGTCATCTTCAGCAGTTTTCTTAACGTCTGCTGAATTTTTTGCATCAACAGATTGTTTAATATTGTTTTCTGTCGAGGAGCTACTTGACGTAGAATTTAAAGTTCCACCTGTGTCTTGAAGATTTAAACATTTAGAAAGTTTGGCAAGAACTTGACCAATCTGCTGTTGTTTAACGGAGGTCAAAGGTATTCCATTAAATTCATGAGGTAAAGAATTACAATCATCCAATGATGGCAAGTCATTCAATGATTGAGGTTCGTCACTTTTTTGTTCATGTGATACTTCTTGAGGTTTTGTAAGATCCTTAGAAGGAATTTCTTTTCCAGCCGACGGTTTTTTCCCACCTTTTGTTCCCTTATTTTCAAATTTAGGACTTTTTCTTTCTGCATCAACAACCTCTTTTCGGAATTTTTCAGAGTCAATTTCTGGGGAGTATTTTTTTGAAGATAATTCAGGATTACTTCCTGCAGATCGTTGCTGTTTTTTAAGTCTGTGAATTTGTGGCGATTTTAAAATTGGATCTTCTGGTGACAGAACAAATCCTTGACTTTCTTCGACTTCATTTCGACTAATATCAGGATCTGAAGCACTGTGTTGATTTGAATGCTGCCATGCCGATTTACTTTTTCTTTTTTTAGAATTTCGAGAAATTCCACTTTCCGATTTACAAGACAGAGAATTATCGTCATCAAAATCATGTAAATCTGGATTAGAAAACGATATTCTTCCCATCATTAACATATTTGATCGTCTTGCTTGAAGTTCAGTCATTTTTGTAGATGGAGGTTTCGGTACGGGATAAGACGGAGTTCCAGGAATTTTAGCAGGATTTGGTAATGACGACATAGAACTTGATTTTTTCAGATTTGTTAAAGCTTTACCCTGAGATTTGGATGTTGGTTTGACTTTTCCTTTCTGTTGTGTTTTCTTTGTATTTTGTACCGGAGCAGGAATTCTTGTTCGCTGTTCTTTTATCACCCTATCAGATTTGCTAACAGGTTTCGGATCATTAGTTTTATCAGTCCCCTTTGAAGGCACAGGTTTATTTTTTTCAACAGCCATTGTTCTTCGGTCATAATTTTGTGACACAGTTTTGTTCCTGTTATTTGCAGTGACATCTGCAGGTGACCGGGAGGTATTTATACTTTCTGGTGACCTATTTGAAGACACATCAGTACCGCTGGACACAGGTGACGAGTCAAAAGAATCTGACAATCTGTTCCTTTGTTTCTCCTAAAAACGCAAAAAAAAAATCATTCAACTTTCACTTGACTTACATTTCAAACAAAATGACATGAACGACATTAATACTGTCTGTTACTATGGTAACAACATATGTTAATTGCACAAATTTCTACAATTTTCAATCATATCTTTGTGTTACACGGTAAATAAATATGAGCATTACTATAAATTACTAGAATATTTCGTGTATAAATTACTTCAAGCATTTAAGATTATTTCTGAGAAGGAATCAAATCAACATGCAAAAAATTGATAAATTCAAGTAAAACTTTGTCGACTTTTCATCCATAACTATAAGGTAATGATATAAATATATAAGTATTTTATTACAAACAAACAAAAACAGATTAATAACCAAAAAAGCATGTCTAATTTGCATTTTGCTACCTTTTTTTACACAAAAATATGCACACTGTGTTATCAGTGATGTGAAGTGATAAACTATGTGTGATACAAACGTGAAACTGACCACTAACTTCATTACATAACAGTTTAATTATTATTAACACAAATGAATATATGCAAGAAATGAATGATATATATATATACATAAACAAAAACACATGAATAAGGGTTTGTCTTTCAGTGGTTCATTGGATAAATCTTCTAAATATGGGTTTCACTAGGAATATAACAGAAAAAAAACCAAACAGAATTCACAACAAAACAATTCAAAACTCAGAAGTTCAAGTAAGAACATAAATTTCCTTTTGAGAAAATAACAGAATAACTGCATTGTATTTGAATATTTGTTGACGTCAATAGATTATTTTACTATTGCAAATTGAGTTTTTCTGGTGACACACTAGCAGAGCCAGTTTGACTGATATTTGTAAGAATAAAATTTTACATTGATGACAGCAAATATTCAAATATAACGCTGCTATTCTAATGAAATTCTTTTCACATAGTGTAAATTCAATGGAAGTATGTGTGATTCAAAACATGTTCTGTAAGTGTAAACTGTGTCTTTTAACTCCCTCAAAATATATGATCATCAAAATCAATATTGCATCTTAAGCTTGTGTACCATTTTAATAATATAATTGAGTAATATTTTTATCAATTATTTACTTTTTTGTTTCTAGAATAGCATTTTTTAAGAATTTATTTAATAAATATAACATTATGACCTCTTTATTTGGTTGAATTTCACAATCGTTTAAAATTTTACAAATTATTAATGTTCATTACTAGTCCAACTCTCATCAAAATAAACTGCTTTTCTATATAAATTAAAACATAAGTTTCTGCCCAATTGTAAAACATAACCAATGCTCCAGATAGATTAAATCAATTCACATATGAATGCATATCTTTTAAAAATCTGATTAAAGTCGCAGCGTGAAGATCTGAAGAAAACCCCTCACGGGTCACATATGAGTGTCCCTACGTACTATCCAATGAAAATGGTGATTGCGAGACTATGAAAGTGTTACATAACTGCTTTGCATGTTTCGAGGAATCTGATTGGTCGAAAAAAGGTCATGACCATATTAATTATCTCATTATATATTCAAGACATATGGTCACTCGCATGTGACCCTTAATGGATTTTCCTCAGCTCTCCCATGCTGCGATATATCAGTAAGAGGGGGAGCAAATGAAAGATCATCTGATTTTAATCCGAATTATTTCTTTACTCTTCAAGACAATCCAATGTCTAATGTGAAGGGGGTGATGATGGGTACCATCTAATGAAGAATAATAGACAATTATATGAACAAGACAATAAAAATGATTGTGTGGTATAAGAGTGTCCTACTACCAGACAGCAGTGTAGATCAAACTCTAACAAAGACCAAGGATGCCAATTTTCATTTCTCATCAATATAAATACAGTCAAACTTGTATTCAACAGTCACCTTTAAGTCAACAGTCAATTTGGACCGAAATGATAGCAGTCTTTGCCTTCATTTTTTTTCCACCTACTTGCCCGAAAGCCAAATTTAGAAAATTGCTCATCATTTTCACTTGTCCGAATCCAGTTTTAATTGTCCCAGGCTTCAGCCAAGTGGGTTAGTGTGAAAACTGTGATTGGCATATTACTGTTACAGGAAGGTACTTTAATGGAAAAGATGGGGACCGCTTAATATTGCTGTGGTGTCTTTGCAATGATTTACAATTTTTAGTTAATTACTAAATAATTTAATCACCCAATTGGTACAATCATGCATTGGAACACCTCAGAAGTTTACAAGGGCAATGCATGAGAACACCTCAGAAGTTAACAAGGGCAACACATGAGAACACCTCAGAAGTTAACAAGGGTAATGCATGAGAACACCTCAGAAGTTAACAAGGGTAATGCATGAGAACACCTCAGAAGTTAACAAGGGCAACACATGAGAACACCTCAGAAGTTAATAAGGGCAACACATGAGAACACCTCAGAAGTTAATAAGGGCAATGCATGAGAACACCTCAGAAGTTAACAAGGGCAATGCATGAGAACACCTCAGAAGTTAACAAGGGCAACACATGAGAACACCTCAGAAGTTAACAAGGGCAATGCATGAGAACACCTCTGAAGTTAACAAGGGCAACACATGAGAACACCTCAGAAGTTAACAAGGGCAATGCATGAGAACACCTCAGAAGTTAACAAGGGCAATGCATGAGAACACCTCAGAAGTTAACAAGGGTAATGCATGAGAACACCTCTGAAGTTAACAAGGGCAACACATGAGAACACCTCAGAAGTTAA
>MJUT01002322.1:27301-40655 GCA_002080005.1 Gigantidas platifrons | reverse complement strand
CCTTAGAATTAAATTAAATTAATCCGTAATCATGATGGATCAAGTCTACTTTCACTTTGAGTTTCACATATTTACTGTTACATGTACTTTGATAACGTTTTATGCCACCGGTACCTAAAACTAATAATGTAGTAAACAAAATTTACCGTTTTTCATCATGTAGGAGGTTCTAGATATAACAACTGCTTTTAAAGTATTTGTATACAGGTGTTTATTGATATGATATAAGAAAATTCACAAGTAGAAAACTTGTATTGTCATGAGTCATTATTTTGCTCATTTGAAATATGGAGGTCACCTGGATAAAAGGCATAATTTACAACATATAAGGGACTAAAACAGTAAAATCTTATATATTTTGTTCAGGAATATTTATATCAAAGCACTGAAATGAGTAACAGTAAAAAAGATATTAAAATAAATTAATTTAGATTTTTTTTAAACTGGAAACAAATTTGATTTTAAATTTGGAAATTTAAAAATCTTTAAAGTTGGATATTTCTTTTATTTTCAAAGATATTTTCAAAAATAAAACTGTTTTGAAAATGATTTGTTAAGGTCTTTGACATGACATCAAGCTTTAATGTTTTTTTTCACAGCCCAAAAATCATGTTCCATTGGCTCAATTGCTACTTAAGGCTCAACTTTTAAGCTTTCTTGTGGCGGAGTATGTGTTTCTACTTCTCTAAGACAGGGGTTTTCAACATGTGAATTCCACATCTTTATTTTTACTACCTGCTACAGTCAATTAACAAAAGTTTGGACAACGAAATCTTGGTCATTATTTTATCAAATTATTGTGATCAATTTTCAAGTTCAAACACGACACATGAAACTCACCTATTATAAATAAAAACTGATTTTATTTATAATAATGATCTGTTGGCTTATTTTGCACTTCATTTGTGTCAATGACACTCTAAAATTCTTTTTCGTCACAGATTTCTTTCTAAAAAGGAGATGTGAGATGTGTATTCCTTTGACAGGTAGCACCCGCCATTTTTCAACAAATCGTGTTGTCTATCAAACCGAAATTAAGAAATAACCGCTTAAATAATTGGCCAACATTTTAGATACCGACCAATGAACGTGTATTTAAGAAAATGCTTACTCATAATCACATGATTTCAGTATGGACGAAAAGGAAAGTGAAAGTTAGTTTAAGGTAAAACAATAACAATTTAAAATGTACCTACGATTAGTTCTAAACTGTTGGTGATCATAATGACAGGTGTAAAATTTAAGATTTTTTTCCCATTGTCAATGTAATGTGTACTGAATTCAAAACGCACCAAGTCCAAGACTCGATCAAAACAAAACAAAGACAAAAATATAGAAAATGTTAAAACAATCTCATTGAGACTGAGAGTAGACTTCTGAAGAACTTTTTTGTTCTGTATCTCCAATCACAGTGCAGAAAATGTCTTGTAAATATCATTATCTTGGATTGGTTCTTACATGGACATATTTGAAGCAAAGATTTTGGGGGAAAATCATAATTTTTGGTTGAAAAATCAACAATTTTGAGAATTGTGTCTTGTTTACGCGATAACTTTAGTAAACATGGATAAATTTGAATAATTTTTTGCGTGTGGCTTGTAAATATCATTATCTTGGATGGGTTCTTACATAGAAATATTTGAAACAAGGGTTTTGGAGGAAAATCTTAGTTCTTTGTTGAAAAATCACCAATTTTGAGAATTGTGTCTTGTTTATGCGATAACATGAGTAAACATGGATAGATTTGAATAATGTTTTGCATGTGGCTTGTAATTATCATTATCTTGGATGGGCAAGAATTACACACGTCCATTGAATAACCCTAATTCAACGGTGTAAAAACATGGAATAATACTTTAACAATTCAAATATTGAACAGTATATTTCAACTGTTTGTTCGGTATAATAAAACAGTTACGGCCTTCTGAATCGGTGAATATCCAAAATTGTCAACCCCACTAGGGTTATTTCCCTCGGGGTTGACAATTTTGGATATTCACCTCTTCCGAGGGCCGTAATTGTATATTATTTATGAAATATAGGTGATACATTTACAAAAAGTCGATACTTTACCAATGATTGGTATTTAGAACAAATATTTTCACTTAATATCGTCCATTAACTTTTCACATTTTAATCTTCTCCTCTGAAACCCCTTAGCAAATTGAACTGACACCTGGTAGGAAGCATCTATGGAAGGTCCTCTATAAAGATTGCTCAGTTCGTTTCTATCCGTTAACAAAAATTGGCTACCACAGGCAATTCTTGTTTCTGATTAGCAGATTAAAAAAAATCTCCTCTTCTGCAACCACTTGGCCAAATGAATCGAAACTTGTTAGGAAGCATCTATGGAGGTCCTTCTATAAAGATTGCACTTTTCGTTCCGATCCGTTAACAAACATGGCGGCCACTGGCAATTCTTGTTTCTGATTGGTTGATTTCTAAAAAATCTTATTCTCTGAAACGGCTTAGCCAAATGAACTGAAACTTGATAGGAAGCACCTATGGAAGGTCCTGTGTACAGAGTGCTCATTTCGTCCCAATTTGTTTGCAAACATGGCCACCACAGGAAATTCTTGTTTCTGATTGGTCGATTTCTTTAAATCTTCTCCTCTGAAATCGCTTGGCTAATTCCAAAACTTGGTAGGAAGCATCTATGGAAGGTCTTCTATAAAGATTGCTAATTTTGTCCTGATCGGTTAATAAACATGGCCACCCCATACAATTCTTGTTTCTGATTGGTTGATTTCTTAAACAAAATTTCTCCTCTGAAACCGAATAGCCAAATGAACCGAAATTTGGTACATGTAGGAAGCACCTATGGAAGGTTCTGTATAAAGTTTGCTCAAAACAGAATGAAAGGTGAGCGACACAGGCACAGCCCACTGAGCCTCTAGTTTAAACATAATATTATGAAATATGCTTCTTTCCTTATAATTAAAATGAATACTTTTATGTTGAGTTAAATAAAGCAACATATAAATATGCAATAACGGTTTTTTATTTGAATTTCGTATGTAGATATTTTATGCAGACAGAACAAACATGGCCAATCTGTGATGGAGCTGTAATTCCATCTGCAGCATGACAAAAGTGGCTTGTGTTGATGCACAGTTGTCTGTAATTCAATTAATCATGTGACATAGAAAACATTTAGGCAGTCCTATGTCCAAAAATACTGTAGTTTAAATGTGAAAACCATTTTCAAAAAATAAACTCATTTGTTTACACTTTTGCCAATTTTCACTCATGTTATATTACCCATTTTACCATTGACTGTACGGAATTTTGTATTGATATAGTATCAAGTGCCAGTGCATGGAAAAACTAAAACAATAAAAAGACATTACAGACACAAGTCACAAATACTGAACACCGAAATTAAAAAAAAAAATCTATATACAAATCCCAACCAAAAACGGAGGTGAATTCTGGGACACTTTTATTGAATTTAATAAATGTAGTAATAAATCCATCTTGTATCACAATAATGACATATAAAAGACAATTTTAATTCCTGAGAATTTTCTCAATGTTTATACATTACTTTTAACTCAATGAATTAGAGACGTTATATCAAGTCAAAATAGCACACATGTTCTATTAATATTATTCTTTCTTCATTCCAGTGTATGGTATCATAGAAGATAAAACCTCACAATGAATGCTATTATAGCGTTGTGTCATTTTTGTGAAGGACATGGTCCACAGGTCATGTTTTGTACACAACCAACACATCCAAAAGAACAGACAGACTTAGCCAATGAGGAAGCAGGAGCCTCATTATCAAACCGTGTCAGATCACCATCAGGTGATTCCTCTGTATCATCAAAATCTGAACATGCATGTGAGGTAAATTAAGTTTTAAGAAAAGAAAATTTAAACAGTGATGGTTTGGTTTATGGTGTTTAACTCCACTTTCAACAATATTTCAGCTATATCGTGGCATTCAGTTTTATAGGTGGAGGAAACCGGAGTACCTGGAGAAAACCACCGACCTGTCACAAGTCACTGACAAAAAAACAGTGATTGTCAGCAATGCCACCAATATGAACAAAATAAATGGCCACCTCTCACCTCAAACCATTCTACATGTACATAAAAAAAGACAATGACATGGTGTTGGAAGTCCAGGTCCTGCCTTGGAACAGGCACAAGAATATAGTGGGGTTAAACCAATTACCTTTACGTTTTTCCAAATCTGTTTTAACAAGTGGGTGATATAGTCATCATTAGTTATGTACATATGTCATCATCTGTTCATTTGTAGAAAATCAGATGAAAAACTCAGAATATATGACAGAAAAAAAACTCAGATATGGTGCATTGCATTAAAATGATTACCATACTATTTTACAGTTTTGACTTTGAATTAGGGGGAGCATCCAATAGTTCTGCCAACATTTTTCTACACCGCTCTCTGTAATTAAGTTAATTAACACATGTATTTTCATTCTGAAATCAATCTCATTATAATTAGATCTTCACACTTGCTCCCTATTTTCTATCGGTTGTTTACTAATTGCCTTGTGGGAGATATAAAAATGCTCCTTTCGGGGTCACGTCAGGGGTCAACTCATGCTACAGGATATTATCTCCTTTAAGCATAAGAAATTGGATCCAAACTGTGTGATATTGGTTCATAAGCATTTCTTATTTGATTGGTTTAGTTCCCTTTAGGGCTTCTGTGGCTTCAGCCTTTAAAAAGATTGTAAGATTAGCTCTTTAATAATTTTTTTCTATGAAATAATAATATATATCAAAATAAAGTGATACAGTCAAACCTGCCCATGACCATGAGGTCACCTCTAATAAACAACCACTTTTTCTTTGTCCCACATGTGACTTAATACATGTTTGACTGTATATGGTTACATAGTATATTATCAAATGATAGCGAGCATCGCAAGATGCGAGCTAAACAGCAACATGTGTGTAAGGTCTAAGGAGATGAATCAATATATGAACAATACCAACCGGAAATGGATTCTAAGTTTCGGCATAGAATGGACAATTGGAGTGAACTACAGGAAATAGTCTTTTAATTTGAATAAAAAATAACTATCCATTTTAGAAATAACCAAAAAAAATTAGAAAGGAAACCGTACAGCTTCTTTACATGAAAAGATTAATTTATTTAAAAAATGGACAATCGTTAGACCTTCTTGTTTCGCCCCTAAAAAAAAGTTGGCCCCGATATATCTCGGCCCTAAAAAAAAGTAGTCCCCGATATATCTAGGCCCAAAAAATCTCCCTTGCAATAGAATTAACTGGGTTAGTCGAATTGAAGAACAAAGAAAAATAATCAAGAATAATGAAGAAAAGAACCCAAAACTACTATTTGTACATGTACATGTCTATGCGTAGATGCGATGCTCGCCTGTAGGCTGTGCCTAATCCATATTAATCCTTGTATATATATTCAGGGTTGTCGTTCAGTTAAGACTGGGTTTGTAAGCCATGATGATGCCGCACCTATCAGTTACATCAGCAGTAAATATCCAAATCCTACACAACCGGAGATTTATAGATTGGTTAGAAATGCCTGTTTAAGAAGTCTGAGTGGAGAGGTAAGCGTTAGTATCGTCACTTGAGTATATACCCATAACATGCACAGTGTATTGGTACAAGACTTTGTATCAGGTCAAGCCTGTTGTGCAGGCCAGTATCACTACGAGTCATATTAGCGACAAGTAGTGATGAGGTTAACTCATGCTACAGACGAGACCTCATAAAAAGTGTTGTACCAACACACAGTAATGACACTATGTATGCAGTAAGTTTATTAAGGTGGTACCCAACACCTGACCCCAACATTTTTCTGTCGTGTAATTTTTTAGATTTTTGTGTGTGTGAAACATTATGATATTACCTAACAAATATTAAAAAAGCAAAAGATTTCAACCAAGGGATTCTACACACTTCCATTTTAAACCCCCACTTAAATCGAAGGTATAGCCGTAGATGACAAGAATGCTAGTTAATGCTTGAATTTCCTTTTTTTGGGAGGTAAAAGAAATAATTTACTAAATAGTTAAGCTTATTTTGAAAGTGTGATACCAGTTCCAACTAATTAACATGAAAATTATGGATGTTTTTTTTAATTAGCAAATTTTTTAGAGGAAAAATAGAATATTTTACCAAGAAATGCCGTAAAATACTACAAATACTACGGCAAAATAAATGTTTTTTTTAAGTAGTCATAATTATAGAAAAAGTGTGTTGTTTAATTTAAAAAAAAAAAAACTCATACAACATAAAGAACAATTCTAGGTAACACTGTTTAAGTTTCAGAATTTTTCAACCAACCGATACAGAGAACCGGCAAACTTTTTCACCCCTCCCCCTTTTTACAAAAAATACCATTTGAAGTCCATGTGAGTGTATTTTGCTGAATAACTCTATCTTTATCTCCTTATAATGTGACTATCTTAAATGAACATTAACTGATTCCATTATATTACATTTCATATAATAATTTCCATACTTACATGTGTCATACTGTCCAATTTAGGAACAGCAGGGCAGTCAAGAAATCCCCCGCCACCCCCGAAAAAAAAATCCTAAAAACCTTCTTTTTTTTTTAAAGAAAACAATGGTATCTCAAAGTTGTGTCGTTCGTTTTCTTCTAAAATCCTTACGTAATTTGAAAACCAATACTAGGTAACACTGTCTAAGTTTCAGAATCTTTCAACCGATCAAAAGCAAAGGACAACCGATATACTTTGTCATCCCCCCTATTTTCCAAAAAACACCATTTTAAGTCCATATGAGTGCATTATAGCTGAATAACTCTATCTTTATCTCCTAATAATGTGACCATCTTATATGAATAGTAACATATTCCATTATATTACATTTAATGAGTGAAGTTGAAAGTAATAATATAATGTACTGGAATAACAAGTGACTACCACGGTACCAAAGTAGTCTCCCTTTGATTCTTAAAAATATGTTGAACAGATTTTCATTGTATTTTTCGGGGAGCTCATCTGATAATTTTTCCTTTCTTCCTACATACAAGTTTGTGTTTAATTAAACAAAAGCTATAACTAGTACAGTACCATAGAGCTCTGGGTTAAGCTACATGTTAGTGTAAAATGCCCCTGCCTTTTTTGGAACTTTAGTTGACAGAGTATTTGGGGTAAAATGTAGACACTGAGATTATTATATTTAATTTTGTATAAAAAATCTGTGGAATCAAATCTCAATTGTATTGTAGTTGATGACCTTTTTACCTTTCACCAACTGTATTGGATAAATGTAATGGCAAGTTACACCGGCAGCAGTACATCTCCCTTGCCATTACATCTAATTCCACAACTCGTCTACCCTCCTTCCATCTATTGCTGCCATGCATACCATTTTCGTCTATTGTTATTTCTGAACCAATATCAAGCAGATTTTGTGTACATGGTTCTGTGTAGAGGTTGTGGTCATGTAATTTTGGGTTTAGAAAAAATGTGGTTTTCCGTTTAATTTTTTGAAAAATGAAGATCGTTGGTTTTTGTCTTGTTTGCCATAAAGTAACCACGGTGACACCTATCTCTACCCTATAATTTTTTTATACCAGATATTATCAGTATATTTTAATACTATTTATTAGAGACACTAAAAAATGTAAAACAATCATTAGATCCTATCAGCATAGCGTCCATTTTGTAAACATTGTACATCTGTGTCAGCTAAACGCTTGAAATTAAAGTGAACTTTTAAAACGCTTCACTGATCCCGGTAATGTTGTCCGTTAGAATAGAGTTACCTCCCTGTAGTGTTAGGTATCACCTTAAACATTTCAATAAAATCAAAACTTAAACAAATAGCAAGGGTTGAATTAGAATTAACAAATTTGTTCAATACTCTTAAGCTTAGAGGAACTACATTTTGTGCATGACTTCATGTTATTTGTTGTCGTTCATTCACAAATGACACGTTACATACAGTTCAACCACTTTCAGTGTCACTATATAATCATCCGACAACACTTCTTTTGGAGATATGTGGACCGTACATTTGTTGGAAATATTAAAAATATGTCCTTGGAAATGATAATATGACCATGAATTTGTGATACATATGAGTGAATGCACATTAAACAGTCACTTTGTTTACGTTGCTTACATTGATGTGTTTTCCCCCGCATTTCAATGCTATGACGTCATGACAAAGTAGTTCGGAACAGAAATTCTTGTGCAACATTGCACCATTCTTTTGTCACTACAGTGTGATGATACAGCATCCCATATTTCAAAGGAAAACATATATAATGTTAGATTAAACACTGTATTACAGCACCAGAGATTTATATAGTTTGGGTTTACACTTGAACGATTTAAACAATAATAATAGTATCCTCTTAGTCTATGATTTTAGGCTTTAGAAATTTGTGGCCCTAAATTAAAAAATTACAAATTTTAAGACTTTAGAAGTTTGTGGCCCTAAATTAAAAAATAACAAATTTTAATACTTTAGAAGTTTGTGGCCCTAAATTAAAAAATTACAAATTTTAATACTTTAGAAGTTTGTGGCCCTATATTAAAAAAATAACAAATTTTGAGACTTTAGAAGTTTGTGGCCCTATGTTAAAAAATTACAAATTTTAAGCAAGATTTTACTTCTAATAGATTTAGCATCAAATAAAAAAAATTTATGGTTTGTGAAAGACCAGTTCTAAAATTTGTGTTTTTCTCTAAAATTATTGAAATTAACCAACTGCATACTAGTATATTATATCTACAATGCTCAAAGTCGTTAGGTATAACACCTGTAAATAAAAGTTGTATTTGTTGAAATGCAAGATGAAGAACAACAAGAAAAATAGTGTTCCTTAGCTTTTGATATTTTACTGGGTAGCCATGGTAACCAATTTGATTTTCTTTTATGTTCACTTATATGCAAATCTTTTTTGTTTTTGTTTTGTCAAATTGATAAAAAAACATGTTATATTTTTTCTTATTATGTTTTTAGTAGACACAATATGAACCAAACAAGTGAAAGCAATGTTTTCCTGACTTAAAAACAAGTGAAAGCAATGTTTTCTTGACTTAAAAACAAGTGAAAGCAATGTTTTCTGACTTAAAAAACAAGTGAAAGCAATGTTTTCTGACTTAAAAAACAAGTGAAAGCAATGTTTTCTTGACTTAAAAACAAGTGAAAGCAATGTTTTCCTGACTTTAAAAAAAGTGAAAGCAATGTTTTCCTGACTTAAAAAACAAGTGAATGCAATGTTTTCCTGACTTAAAAACAAGTGAAAGCAATGTTTTCCTGACTTAAAAAACAAGTGAATGCAATGTTTTCCTGACTTAAAAACAAGTGAAATCAATGTTTTCTGACTTAAAAATCAAGTGAAAACAATGTTTTCCTGACTTAAAAATCAAGTGAAAGCAATGTTTTCCTGACTTAAAAACAAGTGAAAACAATGTTTTCCTGACATAAAAACAAGTGAAAGCAGTGTTTTCCTGACTTAAAAATCAAGTGAAAACAATGTTTTCCTGACTTAAAAATCAAGTGAAAGCAATGTTTTCCTGACTTAAAAATCAAGTGAAAATAATGTTTTCCTGACTTCAGCAAAAAGCTACTGGGTAGTTTTGATTTGGATGTTTTACTATGTTTTACTTTAACAATAATGCTTTATTTTCAGGCATGTCCAGGAGGAGAAGGTCCTATTTTCTTTGGCAACGATCAACAAGGACATGTTCTTAGTTACACATTTCAAATTAAAGACAGTCATGCTCGTGGTTTTCAACGAAAATACAGCATTATTGTTATGATGATGGACAAAATTTATCTTCTCAATTCATGGCCATTTTTGGTGCCCCACTTAAAAATAATGATTGAACATTTACAAACAAAAGCATGTAAGGTTTATGATGAGGAACAAGCAAAATGTCCGCAACGTACATATCGTCTGACATCCAGTATCACTGCTGGGAATTTTCGTCTACAAAGGGGAGGTAACAACCCTTCAAGATCCTTGATGGAATTGACATTTGATAAAAACATTTTCAAGATCCTGCATGTGGCATTTGTGTGGATATTAAAAGCATGTAGTAATAGAATAACAGAGACATTACTTGAAGGTCCACCTACAGAAGATTCCATGATTGATATGGAGAAACAGGAAGGTTAGTATAAAAAATTCCACAGAGAAAAAGATAAGGAAACAATTCACCATTTCAGCAACTAGTACATTCTGGGAATGTGATTCACAAAAAAAAATGATATCATTTGTGGTAAATGCCATTAAGCAGTCATGAGTCATTGTGGTAGCGATCATTTGATCGTTGGATTTACAACTACCAATGTTATCAGTAGCTATCACCACTTAAAGCTGTGACTTTGATCCTATACAGGATAAGGTGTACATGATGCTTATTTATGTAGTAAGCTTACGGCAGGTTACTAACTATCTCTGAGTACTCTGGTTTTCTCTACCGATAAAACTGACCCCTATATTATAACCAAAATTATATTGTTGAAAGTTGCGATAAAACATAAATAATCGGTCTACAATCAGTCACTGATGATGATGGTACAAAAATTCAGCATTAAGGATTCAAAAGTAGAATGCATTACTTTCTGAAATAGTTATGTATGGATTATTTTTGCTGTCAATGGGTCAGATGAAACACTAAGCTTCCTGATTATGAAGGAAAAACACATGTTTGTTTCCAAGTTGAAATAATAGATAATCCAATATCTGTAATACTTGTAAAACATACTCTATAGTGAGTGTGAGTAAATGATTGTAACTTAATGCCAGGTAAGCAATGTTCCAGCTATATCATGTAGATAAGATTGTGGTGGCTGTTTTACAATAGACTGCTGCTGAGTTGGATTTTTATAGTGCTAGCTCACTGAAACAACTGTCCATAGGTAAATAACTATGTTGCTCAACTCAGACACATTATCCTGACTGTGGTTAGTATAGAAGCATCAAATACCACTTTTATAGTCTGGTAATACCTGACCAGTAATCAAACACACAATCTACCCTACTCCCTACACTAACCAGTACAATACAAGGCGATTAACTTATAAGGTGCTGCACATATAGGGGTTACGGTTATGGTGTTTAACTCCACTTTCAACAATATTTCAGTTATATCGTGGCAGTTAGTTTTGTTGGTGGAGGAAACCGGTGTACCCGGAAAAAACCACAGACCTGTCGCAAGTCACTTACAAACTTTATCATATAATGTTGTATCGCCTGAGCTGGCATATAATGTTGTAAAAATTAGTTGAAACACATAATTTATCATCCGCAAGCTTTACCTGCAATTTGTTATGTTTTTTCTTTCAGAGACGGAAGAAGGTTTCATCAAATTGTTTTCAAAACCAATAAATGATGTGTCAGAAGGGGAAATAACTCCGTCAGAAGAAAAGAAAGAGATAATTGCCAAAGATGACAATACTCCTCCTACTGGCCCAGAAAATATACATAATTTAAGGTTACTACTGAAGGTGAGCTATTTATTACCCACATTAAACAGAAAAGAGAAAAGCAAATCACAAATTATTAACAAATTATACACATTTACATTTGAACATTTCACAGGTATGGCATGTATAGTTCAAATGTTATATGCATATGTGTATATATCTTATATGAAATTATGTGTATCAATGTTAATACTCAGAAGGGGATGATACATAATATTTGCAGATTTTTTTATACTATATATTTATATCAGTACTTAGGTAGATTTTATTTGACTTGAATTCAACAGACACCAATATATAACTGAAATATTGCTAATGTTGGCATTAAACACCAATATATAACTGAAATACTGCTAATGTTGGCATTAAACACCAATATATAACTGAAATACTGCTAATGTTGGCATTAAACACCAATATATAACTGAAATACTGCTAATGTTGGCATTAAACACCAATATATAACTGAAATACTGCTAATGTTGGCATTAAACACCAATATATAGCTGAAATACTGCTAATGTTGGCATTAAACACCAATATATAACTGAAATACTGCTAATGTTGGCATTAAACACCAATATATAGCTGAAATACTGCTAATGTTGGCATTAAACACCAATATATAACTGAAATACTGCTAATGTTGGCATTAAACACCAATCAATCAATTAATCAATCAATCATGAATTTGACAGTTAAGAATAACAGTATTGTATTTGTTGATTTGAATGTTTCAAATTAATTTGACTAGCAATGTTAGGATCTCCGTTCCAATGAAAATTTTAGATAATTAATCATTGAACTGCATTTTCATTGTAACTAACCACATGTATCATATCCACATGCTCAAATAGTGGAATTGATTCTTTAAAATATTTGATTGGTTTATAGTATTTAACTCCACCTTAAACAATATTTCAGTTGTATCGTGGTGGTCAGTTTTATTGGTGGAGAAAACCACTGACCTGTCACAAGTCATTGACAAACTATAGCACATAATGTTATATTGAGTACACCTTGCCATGAACGGGGTTCGAACCCACAACTTTAGTGGTGATAGGCACTGATTGCACAGGTAGTTGTAAATTGAACTACCATATAAACACGACCACTACAGCCCCAGCTCATTTTTGACATCATCCAATCAGAAAAGACTTTACATTATCAATTTTAATTAGAATGTTTATTTCATTATATAACATAACATTAAACTTTTACATGCAATTAACATTTACATTCTGTTATCTCAAATCTTCTTTGTTAAAATAATTTTATCAACCACCAAATTTGATTTTTTACAGGTATTAGGGGAAGACAACTTTCATCTTCTAACACACCATGTTGTCATTGGCAACCAAGTTATTGTACATGGTTATCATACAGAAGCAATCAAATTAATTCTGCATGCTCTAATGGTAAGATATATTATGAAGTTGGATTTTTTCTCTGTCTCGTTTGCAAAAAAAGTTTTTAGTGATGGCAGCGACAACAATATCAAGATTAGTCATTTGTAGACAGTATAACGAACCACAACATAAATCACAACCTCAAACTTCTAAGCACAGACATAGCAACTGTAGTGGTGATGGGCATTGATTGCACAGAGAAGGTGTAAATCCAGCTACCATACGATCACAACCATGATGGCCCTCTACCGTTACTGGTATTGACAACAAACATGCAAACAGGGAAACAGTTTGTCATTAATTGTATTATTATACCCCCCGCAAACAAAGTTTGGGGGTGTATATAGGTTTCACCCTGTCTGTCTGTCCGTCTGCCTGTCCGCATAGAGGGTACATGATATGTCCGTGCAACTCCTCCTACAGTTTTTCTGCTAGGAAGTTTTTATTTTGCAGATCATTTGTACATATATCAAAGATGTGCATGTGGTAAGGATTTTGATTTT
>MJUT01002322.1:5145-27224 GCA_002080005.1 Gigantidas platifrons | reverse complement strand
GTATATAGGTTTCACCCTGTCTGTCTGTCCGTCTGCCTGTCCGCATAGAGGGTACATGATATGTCCGTGCAACTCCTCCTACAGTTTTTCTGCTAGGAAGTTTTTATTTTGCAGATCATTTGTACATATATCAAAGATGTGCATGTGGTAAGGATTTTGATTTTCATGAATTTTTACCAAAAATATAGATTGCTGAACTTAGTCTTTTTTTGGTGAATTTGGCTAAAAGGGTACATGGTTTGTCCGCGCAACTCCTCCTACAGTTTTTACGCTAGGAAGTTTTTATATTGTATATTGTTTGTACATATATCAAAGATGTGCATGTAGTAATGATTTTGATTTTTGTGCATTTTTACTAAATATATAGATTGTTGAGCTTAGCCATTTTTGTGTGAATATGGCAAAAAGGGTACATGGTTTGTCTGCGCAACTCCTCCTACAGTTTGTAAGTTAGGAAGTTTTTACATTGCAGAACATTTGTACTCATATCAAAGATGTGCATGTTGTAAGGATTTTGATTTTCATGAATTTTACCAAAAAAATATAGATTGTTGAACTTAGTTCTTTTTTTTTATTTGTGAATTTGGCTGAAAGGGTACATGGTTTGTCCGTGCAACTCCTCTTACAGTTTTTATGCTACGACGTTTTTATTTTTGTTGAATGTGTTAAGCATTATAATTTGATAAATAATATATTTTCCATGTAGACTTAGTTTTCAATAATCTTGGACACAGTCAGAGTGAAGCGGGGGGTATTAGTCCCGCTATGCGGACAGTTCTAGTTCAAAATGGTGAGGGTACCAATTTGCAACCTCTATTTTGTCAGAATGTGCTACATATTCAAAATGATAGGGATACCAATTTGCAAGCTCTATGTTGGCAGAATGTGCTACATATTCAAAATGGTGGGGTTACCAATTTGCAAGCCCTATGTTGTCAGAATGTACCATGTATTAAAAATGATGTGGATACCAATTTGCAAGCTCTATTTTGTCAGAATATGCTACTTATTCAAAATGATAAGATACCAATTTGTAAGCTCTATTTTGTCAGAATATGCTACATATTCAAAATGATAAGATACCAATTTGTAAGCTCTATTTTCTCAGAATGTGCTACATATTCAAAACGTAAAGATACCAATTTGTAAGCTCTATTTTGTCAGAATGTGCTACATATTCAAAATGATAAGATACCAATTTGCAAGCTCTATTTTGACAGGAAGTCTCATATTGGTATTTTTCAGATGTTATTACCTAAAGGATGCTGTCGATCAGTTCTTCACAGTGATGAATATCAGGAGTCATATCAATGTAACTTTCTAGGCCTTTCTGCACAGGGTTCTCTTCCTAGTCACATCTTTACTACAGAAATGTTTGTTCTATTGGTTGAAATGCATTTGAAAGATGAAAATGATAAGCCTCAGAGTGACAATGATTTTGGAAAGTTTGAATTTAAAATGGCCAGTACAACAAGGTTACTTGAAAAAGGTAAACAATATTTATATGAATAATAAAACAGAGCTGTCAAGGCTTTTTGATGTCTCAGAGTGAGAGCAGGGTGTCTTGAGGGCCAAGCTAAGTCAACGTGTGGATACATGCTTCAAAACCTGTAAAATACGTTGTGTCACAAAATACGCAAAACTCGCTTAATTCATTTTTGCACTTTGTACCCTTGTCAAAGCAGTAATATTGAAATCTAGATCTACAACTAAATCCTCAACTGTTTGCCGATTTTGTTGATTTTTATACACATTTAACATATATGCACATTTTTCTAAGCAACTATTGATGACNAATCTGATATTTGGTCACAAGCTTCATATAGGTATGCCATATTGTGGGAAGCGTTTTTGGACCCGTCAGATTCCTACTTCCTGTTTGCTGACTTAGTTGGTTTTTATACACATTGAACATATATGCACATTTTTCGTCACATTTTTCTCAGCAACTATTGATGGCAGAAATCTGATATTTGGTCACATGCTTCATATAGGTATGCCATATCATGGGAAGCGTTTTTGGACCCATCAGATTCCTACTTCCTGTTTGCCGACTTTGTTGATTTTTATACACATTGAACATATATGCACATTTTTCGTCGCATTTATCTTTGCAACTATTGATGGAGAAATCTGATATTTGGTCACAAGCTTCATATAGGTACCCATATCATGGGAAGCGTTTTTTGACTTGTCAGATTCCTACTTCCTGTCTGCCGAAGAGCGGGGGTATCATAAGTAAGCATTAGCTCACAGTTCATCTTGTTTTCTCTGTGAAGATTTAGTAGCCACATGGTAGAGTACATTGTCAACTCAAAATCAAAATAGTTTTTGGTTGGTACATTGGACCAATGTTTTAGGATTATGGAGTAGTGTGATGGGTTTTTAACTCCACTTTTCAGTTATATGTTATATGCTGCAAGTCACTGACAAACTGTATCACTTAAAGTTGTATCAAGAACGCCTCACTATGAACGGGAATCAAACAATTTCACTCAATAATTGTGCTAAAGAATACAATAATCAGCAACGAAGATGTTTTACATGTATAGATGTATTGCCAAATTAACTTTTGTCACTTTTACAGCATTTTCATCTTTCAGTAGCAGAGAGACAAAGACAGACCATATTATTATCTCCTTTGTGTGACTTGCAATATCATATTATTTTTTTGGTTTCTGCCCTCCCAAAAAGCTATTTATAGGGTTTTGGGGGGTTATGGTGTTTAACGCCATTTTTAATAATATTTCATTCTAATATGACGTCCCGTATTCGGTATACAAATAAAGGCATATTTGAATAACAATCAAATATAGGCCACACATGCGCGCTGAGCTAAAAAAAAAAAAGCACCTACATATCGTTCGGTGTTAAATATTCATGAATATAATGCCTACCCATATTTGAATAACAATAAAGTATGGCCGGCATGAATTATTTCTTAATTCCAATGCAATACTGAGCATAAAAATGTATTCTTGTATATCCCTGTGTCTAAAAAGCACAACAATTACAATTCCAGGAAATATTGTTACTTTGGCACATAAACAATGTGAAGTCATATGAAGACTTCCAGTTTAAAATGTAAATATCAGACGTTATTTGGCTTCGTGTACGCTTCAATGTAGATAGAATTTAACTAAAACAACTTTTCAATCTGTATTATGACCACCTCGAATTTTAAAATTACTGTATTTGTCCTATTAGAATCGAAATAATTCATGTCGGCCATACTTTATTGTTATTCAAATATGGGTAGGCATTATATTCATGAGATTTAAACCCTCACTATCGCTCAGGGTTAAATATTCATGAATATAATGCCTACCCATATTCGAATAACAATAAAGTATGGCCGGCATGAATTATTTCTTAAATTATATTGTGGTGGTCAGTTTTATTGGTGTAAAAAAAACCGCAATACCTGGTAAAAACCACCAACATGATGCAAGTAACAATTTTATCACATAATGTTGTATTGAGTGCAGCTTGCCTGAGCGGGATTCGAACTCACAACTTTAGTGGTAATAGGCACTAATTGCTTAGGTAGTTATAAATCCAACTACCATATGACCACAATGACCCCTAAGTTATTTATAGCATATTTTAATTGATTTACTTTCGGATTTTGTCCACAAGCGAAGTTTTCATACAGAGATCATGCATCATTCTTTTTTTCTTCTTTGCAGCTCTTCATCATATACACGGGGGCGTTGTGGTCGTGATGGTATGGTAGTTGGATTTATAACTTACTACCTATCCAATTAGTGCCTTTCACCACTAAAGTGAGTTCTTACCCTGTTCATGGTGAGGTGTATTCAATACAACATTATGTGATAAAGTTTGTCAGTGACTTGTGACAGGTCGGTGTATTTCTCGGGAAACTCTGGTTTCCTCCACCAATAAAACTGACTGTCAATAAAACTGAAATATTGTTGAAAGTGGTGTTAAACACCATAAACCAACTTGTTTTTTCTTCATTGCAGCTCCAACAGTGCTGAATAAAATAGAGTTAGCGTTAAAGAATGAACATTTTTCTGATGGAGTTATGGAGCAATGTTTGATTTGTTTAAAAGAAGAATGGATGAAGTAAGATAATATGGGCTAGTTCTGTCATCTGTTAAATTATATATATAATGATTGGTAGTCACTATCATTGGCATCTGAACCACATCAAGTGTAGTAGATCATGGGTTCGACCCCTGTTTAGGTGAATCAAAGACAGTGAAATTGGTATTAATTGGTATTTGCTGCTTCTCTGCTAAGCATGCAGCATTAGTGTCTGTTAGGAGTAAGTGCAAAAACTTGTTGGCTTGGAATCAGGGTAATGTGTCCAAGTGGAGCATCATTTCTACCCTCGAACTGTAGTTTCAGTGAACTAGTGCTATAAATATCCAAAATCTAACTCGTTCTTGCCATGAAATAGCTGAAAAGAAATGCTGACTTGGCATTAAACAACAATCAATCACTCACTCATTGTGGTGATGACTATCAAATTCAATGATACTCACATTGAGGATTATTTATTTCACTTTTTTTTCTATAAATGCCTATTATGTTGATTGTTATATAGCAGTTTCCTATTTATAAGGTCACTCCCAACAAAGGTCATCCCCTCTTATATGGCCCCTTCAAGAGAGGCCATTCCTTGTGTGAGGTCACTTTTTTAACCCAGAACGGAAGGCCTTATAAGAGGGGACTACTGTAATATATATAAATAAAATAATAACTTTAAGAAATTGATAAACTTATGGCAAGATAGAGGTCAGGTTAAAATTGTAATTTCAATGTTAAATAATAATATACTCATAATGTGAAGCCATGCAGACAAACTCTCAAACGCTTCAACAATGTCTAATAACAACAAAAGCAACATGTTACATGTGACATATCATTGTTGAAGTGCTTAAGAACAATATTTCTTTTGGAGAAGAAACATTTTCAAACCTGTAATAAGAGGTCACCTTTGGGACAAAGACAAAGTGACTTTATAAGACAGGTGACCTCTTAAAAGAGGTTCAATTTATATGAAATGTTCTATGACAGGACAAGCAAAAGGTGACCTTTTAATGCAGGTGGCTCCTTAATAGAGGTGACCGCATGTGCAGGTTTGACTGTAATTTGTTGCCCATATTAATTAGGTAAGTGATACAGGCTCTGGAGAGCCCTTGGTTCTGATATGTTGCAAGGATTACAATTAAGGATATAATTTTATCTGTGTAAACTTGAGTTGATGTTACATGTATCCAACATATGTTCACAGTTTAGCTAAAGCTACAATATTCTGGTTACCCATAAAATATTGATATGTAAATAATGCATAGCTTAAATTTAGGCTTAACTTTATCTAAGTTAAAATTAATTGTCCAGATTAAGTTGCCAGTAAGATTTATATGAACAAACCACTATATCTTTCAAATTTGTAATACATTCTCTGTTGAAATAGATTTCAAAAGCTTAAAATTTGTTTTTGAAGAATGCAAATATGGAAATTTTCCTTCAAGAAATTATCCTCTGTTTTTTAATACATTATAAGGGGAGATAAATGTTTTTTTCCAGATAAGACACTTACTGGTACCAGTACAAGTAAGTTCCAGTTTAAATTCTGTGATATGTTGTCTAACAAGAAAGACCAATTTTTGTATTGTTTCTTTGCAGCAAAGTGAAAGTTTTATACAAATTTACAAAGGCAGGAGGGAGCATCTCAACAGTTGATACCCGTAGTCTTCTACAAGTAGTGGGTGCTGAAGATGAAGACAAACAATTATTAAAATTCTGGACGTCTGGACTTAGTACACAATATAGAACACATATACTGACTACATCAAAATCTCAGCACTAATTATATGTATTAAAAATGCTTCATATCATTGAATTATTAAAGGGGGCCGTCATAGTCATGATCGTATGGTAGTTGGATTTACAATTACCTATGTAATCATTGCCTATCACCACTAAAGTTGTGAGTTTGAGCCCCATTCATGGCGAGGTGTACTCGATACAACATTATGCGATAAAGTTTGTCAGTGACTTGTGACAGATCAATGGTTTTTGGGTACTCCGTTTTCCTCTACCAAAAAAACTGATTGCCATGATATACCTGAAATATTGCTGGAAGTAGCGTTTAACACCATAACTTTAAAATGTTATTACCAGTACATTTAACTACTATACATTGTCAGCTGTAACTTTAGTACCATAAATTTTCTGTACATAACACATGTTATGGTTATTGTTGAAAAGGGGGGGTTGTTGTTGATTTATTGTATGGTACCGTAAAACCTGCTTTAGTGACCACCTCTATTAAGCAGTAACCTGTATTATGTGACCTTAATTCTTATTTCCCTTCACAGTGCATTTTATATTAATAAAACCTTGTATTAAGTAACCACCTGTCTTATGTGACCATATTTCACTGTTGCTTTTGAAGGTCACATAAGACAGGTTTGACTTTAGTTAGATTTGCATCAGCTGGAGCAACCAGTACCTATCCAGAGATACTTGCAACTCGTTTGGGCGAGTCCTGGTTTAGGTCTCACACATTTTTATAAAAGAATAGCAAAGAATATACTAGTGGATCTTGTGACTTTTTGGTTGGTACACAACAATATCTGCCTATCATTACTACAATTCTCACTTTCTTTCCTGCCTGTGGGAAGGTGTACTCGATTATTTTTGTATGATAAAATCTGTCAGTGGCATGCAACCGGTCTGATAGAATATGAAATGTTGCTGACAGTGATGACTGTAAGATCAATATCATGCATTTACACTCTGCATACTAATTTTGTCATTAACACACTTTTTTGATATTGTTGAATTTTATCAAATTTTGATGAACTTCGAATCTGTCCCTCTATTTAATGTGTTAATATGTCATGATGTGCAATTTCCATTCGCCGATTGCAAGGAAATGTAAATCGGCCCAAATCCTCATCATACTAAAAATTGAATGTACATTTCCATGATCAACCAAGAACGTTTTAAGTGTACAGGGTGATTAAGTGATTGTTGATTTACATGTGGTTGGTTTTGGTTTATGGTGTTTAATGTCACTTTCAATAATATTTCAGTTATATCATGGCAGTCAGTTTTGTTGGTTGATGAAACCAGATTACCTGGAGAAACCCACCGACCTGTCGGAAGTCACTGACAAACTTTATCACATAATGTTGTATCGAGTACACCTCGCCATGAACAGGGTTCGAAATCACAACTTTAGTGGTGATAGGCACCAATTGCACCAACTACCATATGATCACGGCCATAATAGCCCCTGATTTATTTGTAAGTCTGTAATTTTTCAATCATATTTTGTCTCATTTGTTCTGGATAAACAAGATGAGATGGGATTTCAGCAATGTTGTGCTAAGCATATGTAATGTCCTAACTTCAGGATATGGAGGGGCACAACCCCATCCTAAGAGTCATGTGTCCCTCTCAACCCCATGTCCCTCTTAATAATTTCAATGTGCACTAAAGCATTTATTAATCAAACAGTTACACTAAAGCCTGGTAATTAGTGTTGACTTACAAACATACCTGTCCTGTCATAATTAACCTACAGGTAATTATCAATACAGGAGCTGTCGTGATTGTATGGTAGATAGATTTACAACTACATATGCAATTAGTGCCTATCACCACTAAAGTTGTAAGTTCTAATCCAACTCAGTCGGGGCATACTCAATACAACATTATGTGATTAAGTTTTTCAGTGACTTGAGGCAGGTCTGGTTTTCTCTGGTTTCTTCCACCAATAAAACTGACTGAAGTGGCGTTTAACACCATAAACATAAACCCATTACATATTAATTCAAAACACCTGAAACCTTTGATCATCATTAATAGGACAACAGTTTAACATTGATATTCTAAATATTTCTGGATGAAAAAAAACCATTATAAATGTTTTTACTTCTTGTGCCATGCTTTTAATAATTTTTTCCCATTTCTATGATGTGCTAAATATAGTCAAATAAAATTAAGAAATAAATCATAGAAGCCAGAATGTGTTGAGATTTTTAACATGGATTGACGGATATTAGTATTTTATCCCGAGCCAGAAGCGAGGAATAAAATTGACTAATATCCGCCAATCCATGTTAAAACTCGAAACATATTCTGGCTTCCATGATTTATTTCGATTCTGATATGTCTAAGAGTACAAATACAGTAGTATACTTTGATTGGAAGACGGTAATTTATACATATGCTTGCGGAAAATGTCGCACACAATTTATGTAACTCGAATAATACTGCACCCTCTATCGGCATTATTCGGGTCACAATTTATTCTGCCAATGGAAACGTCAGTCACATTCATCGGCGTATGTGCTAATGAGATGATACGAAGAAATAATTCTGGTTTTTTTTTTAACAAAGGGAAAAAGTGAGGTCATGTTAGAATAAATATCAAATTTAATTTCATTTCTTATCAATCGGCCATATAATATTCATGATAAAGATATGATCAGTAGGAATATTTAGTTATATTCAACAACAGGGCTATCGTGGTCATGATCGTATGGTAGTTCGATTTACAACTACATGTGTAATTAGTGCCTATCACCACCGAAGTTGTGAGTTCGAACCACGTTCATGGCGAGGTTTTCTCGATAGAACATTATGTGATAGATGGTGGTTTTCTCCAGTTGCCTCCACCAATAAAACTGACCGACACGATATAACTGAAATATTGTTGAAAGTTGCGTTCAACACCATGAACCTCTATTAACAACAGTGTAAACATGCTAATGTGCCATTCTCCTGTAACCCTCTAGTTTCAGACTAGCAGGTGACACCCATTTTTGCTAGCCAAGGGTTACGATCCGCTCTACTCCTCTTCACCTTTGGCATCGTAAGACAGATTTTTGTACATTGTAATTCCCACGCACTCCCACCTGCTGGATTTTGACAGTTACGCCCCTTGTAATGATGTCTTTTTCAGCCAATCGACGCAAGGCTTTCATTTCCTTTCGTTTGAATGCCCTGAAAATTGACTCGAGATTATAATATGGCTGATTTTCAAGCGAAGATTTGTGAAAAATTTAATATAAACTCATTGACAGACAATCAGAGAAAATCTATAGCGGCTATTATAGACGGAAAAGATATCTTTGTTGGCACGTTGTAAAGCATGATCTGATTGGTTGCTGCTACCACTAGCTGCATTACATAACAACTGTCACTGTGTGACCTCGAAAATCCGTCTAACGATGCCAAGGGTGAAGATGAGTAGAGCGGGTTGTAACCCTTGGCTAGCGAAGATGGTGACACACTGAGTATCAAAAATCTTCTTGCTATCACTGTAGCACCTTTGTTCCTTGGCATATTCAAGCAAAATTTATACACATATATATTTCCAGTTTGAAAACCACATTTTTTGTCAAGAATTATAATAGTTATGCCCCTTGACAAGGATTATCAATTGTAAAAATGTTATTAATAACCAGCAAAATAATTCCCCAACAGATTCAAACCAAATTTATACCCAAGCTATATATCAAGAATATCCAGTTCAATTGGATAATATAATAAAACTTGGCTTGTGCACCTCTGATGGCTTTACGATTATTTATAGTTCAATTTCACTGAAACAACAGTCAGCAAGTAAAAAGGTCACTATCACACTCAGACTTTATTATGAATTTAAACCAGTCAATCTTTGCTCTTACTCCTTAATTCTATGTACTTAGAAGGAAAGCAGCAAATGAGAATGATATATTTTTTTTACTTTATCCAACCTAGGGATTAAATATGCAATCTTTAGCTTAACACAAGCATGCTAACAAGGAGAAGTGTTTACAACAGTTAGTGAGTGATTGGCGAGAAAAAGTTAATTTCTTAATAAGATGAAGAAGTCCACTCTGTACTTGACCAACACGCTTTATAGTGCCACTCACTAAACAAACAGTCTGCAGATAGAAATCCCAATTCCAAGTCAACCAGTCTTCCTCCTTAATGCTGTGTGCTTAGGGTTGAAGCAACAAATACCAAATTTATGGTGTTTGATTTGACCCAATCTGGGCTTAAACCAGTGCACCAACGTGGTGGTGTTTACGACATATATAAAAGTTTCCCTCCTATCAACAGATCAATTTCCTCCTGTTTCAACAAACTATCGTATTTGTCAAATTTAGTCAAAACAACTTGAAAATAGGGGTTTTTGTCGGCCTAGATAGGGAGTTTCTTCTTCTCTGTTACTAGATATGATATACAATATTGTTACATGTATACATGTGTGTCAGGTCATGTCATGAAAAAAAAGATTTACATATTTCATTATAAATTTATTGTCATCTAAAATAAAGATTATAAAATGTTATATTATTTTACATATGATATAAGTATAAAACAAAAAGGAAGATGTGATTATTATGATTCTAAAAACTTTGCTGGACTTTTCTCCATTTTTATTAAATTCACTAAGATTACTTTTATAGTATTATCACTTTTGTTGAAAATAATAATTTCTTTAATAACAATGAAATTGCAATATTCAATGAATCATGAAAGAATAGGAAATAAAATGTCAAAATAATACATTTGATTTAAAAAATATGCTAATTTAAAAAAATATATATAATGTACCGGTACTTATGAAAGCATATATACAATGACTATGTACAAAATTAATGGCACAATAGTAAGAAGACTACTTATGTGTACATGTAGGAATGTATCAACGTATTATGTCACTTTTACAAAGATTCATTGATACAAACCGGGATAATTTATCATAAATATAATTTATTGAACCAATTGCAAGTTTTCATGAGATAATTTTTTTTTTACCAAAATGAGCTTTAGTATCCCTTTAAAACACATTTGTTGCTTGATAATACACAAATTTGAGAATTTTTATCACATACATCTGGCTAAATAAGATCTCAACAGTCAACCATTACAAAAAAGGGGGGAGTAAGGCCATGCAAAATTAATTACTTGGTTCTCAGGCCCTTTTTTGTCAAAATTGATGAGGGAGGGCGGCATTTTTTTTTTTATCCTTTTACTGCTGTAAAAAGTGATGAGGGAGGCATTTTTTTGTTTGTTAAAAATATGGCAATGTATAAAACTTTTCATTCGAAAATTTCAATTTTATTTCTTCCGATGGCGACAGAAACATCACAAGTGGCAGTGGTTAATTTTTATGGAAACGTCCAATCCGCTGGTCCCAACGTACCATTTTTTATCTCCGTAAACAATTCCAATAAGGTAAAACTGGCAAACATTTGTGCCGAATTTGCACAGAAACGATTGACATTTTGTCTAAATGTCAACCGGAAACACGTTTTTTATTTATACATTGTCATAACGATGCTTTAAATCTCGTTTAAGCATGATGCGTTTTAAAGCGTTTCACCGACCACGCGATATAAGAGAAAAAAACGGATGCGGTTGTTTTTTTCCGTATGGACAGCGCTACCGCATTTAATTTTTTTTTTACTATTCTTGCAATAAAATCGGCAATGCGGCGACGAATTTCCACATGCGGGCGGGCCTGAGAACCAAGAAATTAACTTTTTATGGCCTAATCAATTTGAAATTATTTATTTTTCTTCCTTAAAATTCTAAAATTACCCAGTCTTATTGCAAAAAAGTATAAATACTAAAGTACAAATTCCATTCAATGAAAAATATTAACAAAGTAAGGTGTTTTGATATGTAACAGATCTATCATTTTTGCAGTAGATTATAATATTGATTCAGATGAAATGTCAGCGTTATCGTGGAACACGATGGCCTCTGTAGGTGCTACTGGAGGTCTAGGTCCTAGCATAGGCAAGGGAGGTTTGTCTCTGTAAATACAATCAAAATGTATATAAAATATATGACCACAAACACTAACAACTACATTAAACAAGTGTAGAGACACTTGTTGGTCTCTGAATTTTTTTCCTGTGTAAATACATGTACAATCAAAATGTAAAATTAAATGTTAAGATATATAAACAGAATATTTATTAATTTTTAAATTATGACCACAACCAGGAACAATAAACTAAATTAAACGAGTGTAGGTTGGTTGGTTTGGTTTTATGGTGTTTAACACCACTTTCAACAATATTTCAGTTATATCGTGGTGGTCAGTTTTATTGGTGGAGGAAACTGGAAGACCTGGAGAAAACCACCGACCTGTCTTGAGTCACTGACAATCTTTATCACATAATGTTGTACACCTCGCCCTGATTGACATCCCCTTTAACAAGTGTAGAGAACCTTATAAGTTTCTGAAGAATTTAAACAAAACAAAATTATCTGATGCTTCAACAGAAAGCAGAATGCTGATTGGTCAACAGCTGCCCGTTAACAATAAATGGATGACCCTTCGTTTGCAAAATCCATAACTGCGGTCCATTTCAACAAAAATAACAGACAACTTTTCCCTTCATCGCCTCTTACAACAGCTAAATATCGCAGACGATTGCATTGGTTTGTGCCTCACCATTTAACAGGACCTGCTTTCTGTCAAAGCACCATATCCATCTTACTGATAACATATAATATGCAAATACTGAAATAGTTTCTCAGTCCTTGCATAATGAAAACGGCAGTTCTAATTTAAAAGATTCTGCATACAAACAATATCATGATGTTGATATAACAAATATTGACACTCACTTAATACAAAAGTAAAAATAAATGGCTTCCAATATGAAGCCTGATATGACTATAACATGTATTAAGCAAAGTT
Source organism: Gigantidas platifrons (assembly GCA_002080005.1). Taxonomy (NCBI): domain Eukaryota; kingdom Metazoa; phylum Mollusca; class Bivalvia; order Mytilida; family Modiolidae; genus Gigantidas; species Gigantidas platifrons. The sequence goes on along the minus strand of MJUT01002322.1, from coordinate 14,527 downwards.
AATTATTGTTTAATTTGGGAAATCCAAAGTACAAATGTATCATTTTGATCAAACAAAAAATTAATAAAATAGGAGGTGCACAATCACTGAAATTTTCATTGAAATTCATTAAATGGTTTCAGGCAATGCTAAATGTAGTCAAACTTATAAACTTACAACATTGGTTCACTAGCTTCAGCCTCTTTCTCACGTCTCCGTCTCTCTCGGTCTTCCTCGTATCTCCTACGATCATCCCGAGGGTCACCTCTCCTGTCTGGGTCCCTAGGATCTCTTGGTGGTCCACGAGGAGGTCCTCGTCTGTCTGGATCTCTTGGATCTCTAGGAGGTCCTCTTGGGCCACGAGGAGGTCCTCTTCTTTCTCCATCATCTGCATATCTATCCCCTCTTGGACCTCTTGGCCTGAAAAGAAAAATGATTTTATGTAGATGAACATTTTCATATACACACAATAATTTATATATGCAATGCATATTACAATCTGCAATTTTTACCCTGTAGACAGAACTGAAACATGGGTGCTTAACACCACTTTCAACAATATTTTCGATGTATCACTATCATGGACTTTAGTCTTATTGGTGGAGGAAACTGATGTACCAGGAGGATACACAGTCGCAAGTCACTGATCAACTTCATCACACACAAGTCACAGACAAACTTTATCACACACAATTCACAGGCAAACTTTATCACACACAAGTCACTGATAAACTTTATCACACACAAGTCACTAACAAACTTTATCACACAATTCACAGACAAACTTTATCACACAATTCACAGACAAACTTTATCACACGCAAGTCACAGGCAAACTTTATCACACACAAGTCACAGACAAACTTTATCACACACAAGTCACAGACAAACTTTATCACAAACAAGTCACAGACAAACTTTATCACACACAAGTCACAGACAAACTTTATCACACACAAGTCACAGACAAACTTTATCACACACAAGTCACAGACAAACTTTATCACACACAATTCACAGACAAACTTTATCACACACAAGTCACAGACAAACTTCATCACACACAAGTCACAGACAAACTTTATCACACACAAGTCACAGGCAAACTTTATCACACACAATTCACAGACAAACTTTATCACACACAAGTCACAGACAAACTTTATCACACACAAGTCACAGACAAACTTTATCACACACAAGTCACAGACAAACTTCATCACACACAAGTCACAGACAAACTTTATCACACACAATTCACTGGCAAACTATTACACACAATTCACAGACAAACTTTATCACACACAATTCACTGACAAACTATCACACACAATTCACTGACAAACTTTATCACATAATGTTGTAAAGAATAAATCACAAAATCAAACTTTAGTGGTGATAGGCACTGATAATGATGGCATAGGAATATATTAATCTAACTCTCATACAATCACGTACATGACAGCATGACATTCACGATGTTCCCAATACGCTTGTTTCGAATCATGTAAATTCTGATCATGTTCCGTCTTTTTAGTGTTTTGACGTCTGAAATGTCAGGCAGACTACTTTCGGTGTTTACGCTATTACTGTGATTGTGACAACATCAACATATCATAGTCATGGATGCGCTAGATTATAAGTAATTGTAATATGGAGACCCCAAGAAAACGGCTGCATAAATACTGGTGTTCGGTACCTCACTGTCTGTCTGATAACAGAAATATATCAAGACAGGTCGTTTTCATTTCATGATGCTGACAGCAGTAAATAAAGAAATAAAACAAATTTAATTTTAAAGAAGTAATTGTCTCTGCACTGAAGTCTTTGATACAAATAAAATAATTTAATTGATATCTGTCTTTTACAGAAAATGTAAAAAAAATGCTTTAAGTTGAGTAATGTTAAAACGGCACTTATCGATAGGGGTTTTCGCTGTGTACATTGACACAGGAAGTCCAGTGCCTAACATTCCATCAAAATCACATGGTTTGGCAGACGAAAACAAGAAGTTGTTGTCAAGTTAGTGATCAGTATTTCATTACAAGAACTTGTTTATATACAATGAAAAAAAAACATTCTGTGCTTGCTATATTTTGTACTTATAATGTTATAATTGCCTTATTGTAAATGTAATTTCATATCTCAATAAGTAGTAGATGTAAAATATGTATTCCGACAGGTTAACATAGAAATCACTGATTGGTGTTTAATGCTAACTTTTGCAGTGTTTCAGCTATACACTGAGAATTCGAGGAAGATTGAAGTACATATTTTAAGAAATTGACTTAGTCCTTGCTTCCTTGCTATGCCTCATGGCACATAGGGCAAAGACAAGTTTCCTCCACTCTTCTCTGTTGTTGGCTTTTCTTTCTATTGTACCCCAGGTGTATCCTCTTTCCTTTATTTCATTTTCGAAGGTGCGCCTCCATGTTGATTTTGGTCTTTCTCTTTAAGAAATTTACATTCTAATTTATAGTCTAACCTATCATCTGGTCCTCTCGGTCTGTCCCCTGGAGGTCCTCGAGGTCTATCGCCTGGAGGACCCCTAGGTCTTTCACCAGGAGGTCCATCCCTATATCTGTCTCTTGGTGGTGGACCTCTTCTCTCCCTTTCTTGATAACTAGGAGGTGGTCCCCTGGGATCATCCCTATATCCTCTGTTATCATGATTGTTCCTGTACCCTCTGTTATCATAGCCACTGCCTTTTCTGATACGACCATACTCATCTTTTGTTTGTGACTAAAATATTGAGAGAGAAAGTTACTTTTCAATATCTTAAGAACATCATAAAGTAGAAATCTTAAAACCATTTTTTTCTTATTATGTCGAGTAATTATTTACTATCATGAAAAATGTATGAAGTCTAATAATTTGTTTTTATTTTTCTTCATTCAATCACATCTGCATATATGAAAGAGTGATTGTTATTTAACGCTAACTCAGCAATTTTTCAACTATATCATGGCAAGATTAAGTTAATTTCAATGATATGATGAACTAGAGTACGACCAACATGCTTTGTTGGATTTTTATAGTGCTGATTCACAACAGTCCCCGGATAGACATGTCGCCCCACTCTGACACATCATTCTGATTCAGAGCCAACCAGTCTTTGCTCTTTCTCCTTAATGCTGCGTGCTTAGCAGAGAAGCAACTAATACCAATTTAATAGTCTCTGATTTGACCCGATCTGGGCTCTAACCCAGGATCTATTGCACTCGAGGTGAGCACACTAACCATTACACCACCGATGTGGTTCTCTACATATAAAATAAACAGCTGTGCTGTACAATATACAACTGTATAAAGTCCCATAACTCTGGAAAATTTCAAAATATAAGCTGGAAACAATGAAAGTATGAAAGTCAAACTGATACAATATAAATACAAAAAATGTATATTAAGTCGACTTCATATTTAATAAATAACTTACATATGCCGTCAGTGGTTTAACTGTGTCATGTGGTGTTGTACCAGATTTCAACTGCTCCCTTAAAAACACAAATATTTTGACAGGTTAAGGTTATGGTGTTTAACGCGACTTTCAACAATATTTCAGTTACATCGTATATTTTTACAAATATTATCTATCTTCAGATGTTTTGTTTCAAACAAGACACACTCATAATTTAAATATTTCTTCATTGTCCTTTCTGAATATAAAATATATCAAATGTAATTATTAGCTGCATAATTTTGTGTAGAACAATAAATAAATGTCCGCTATCTTCAATACAATTTTTTTTCAAGTTTTTTGTCACTTTTTCCTGTTTTTGTAATGTATTGGTTTTTTTTTGGTATGAAGTTTTAATATTTGGTATTTTAAAATTTCTATCGTTTTCAACAAAGAACTATTCGAAGGAAACAAAATCTCAGACTTACTTTGTTTCTTGATCATAATTTAATCTACTTTTATGACAAACAGCCACTCCATAATCTCCTATAGGTCGAAACTGAAATAGTATGATGAAAATATAATACTGAGTGAGTGAATATCGTATAAAATAAAACCAGTAGTAGACCAGTGATAAAACATTTTTGAGAACTGACAAGTTTTATACTCATACTCTATCAGCAGTCCTCACAATGATCATCGGTCCACCGTGGTCCAACAGCAGTAAAACTTTGTTCATATCAGTAATTTTTTTAATTTGTTATTTAGATATACCGGGTATATATAAATAAATTCAAGAATTTGATTCCGACCAGTAAATTAAAGTGTACATTTGTACTAGATTTGTACGTCTACTCCAAAATTGTCCAATCAGAACACTGTATATTCTGTTAAAGTAAAGTATCCAATGAATTCCTATTTCTGATTGGCTAATCAAGACAGGGATATCAGACCGTATTCCCTGGATAAGGACGGGAATATTGAAAACAGTTTCAAAATGGTGTCTATTTATCGCTTCATATATTTGTTTTAGCATAAAAATATTAAAACATAATTAAAAAGATCTTGAATAAAACTTTTATAAAAAGATGCATTTTACGGAATCTTTCATCTCTGTCCCCATTTTGACTTTGTACTCAATAAGGGAGATAACAAGTAATTTATCGTCTGCTAAAATGGCAACAAAAAGATTTACATCTCACACGGAAAGTGAAATGGTACTCTTTAATATTGGTACAAGAAGACTTTTAACAGAATATAATTGTTATTCAGGCTTCACAGGGGATACGGGTTCATATTCTCTGTGTGTGTTCTATATTCCCTGAGCCAAAGGCTCAGGGAATATAGAACACAGATAGGGAATATGAACCTGTATCCCCTGTGAAGATCCCGAATAACATATAATATCGGGTATGTGTTTTGACTGGTCATTTTTCGAGAAAAACCACAAAATTTGTGTGCTAAAGTTTGATGATCGTATGGCCTGATTAGACAATGTATTGCTATGAAACTCATACTCAACAAGTTTTATAACTGTAAGGCCGCAGCTTATCGTACACAAATTTTTTAGCATGAGTTTTGTCCTTGTATTCGAAAAATCATCCAAACCAGTGGCGTAGGAAGGAGTTATTAAAAGTGCACGCACTGGGGGTTTATAGGTTTTCCCTCCAAGGTATAAGAGTATCGGAATTTTGAAAAGTTTGATATATAGATAGCAGGAAATTCTATTCAAAACTACTTTTAATATCCTTTGATCATGTTAATAATGTAATGGATGTTTACATACAACCAGGCAAAAAGCAGTGTCTTTGTCTGATATTTTAAACGTGTCTACGACTGCACTCAATGGGAGCTTAATGTCTCTGTTAATATCAGTGATTGGGATTACCACGCGCCCCGCGCCATAGTCGCATTACCCGACGAAATGGCGCATTTCCACATAAAAGCTCTGCGTCATACGCGCGCATTCGTTTTCTGATGAAAGTCAGACGTACATACAGCCGAACCGTTCTGTAAAGACTGCACGGACATAGTCCCATTGAAAATAATTTAATCCCAATCACTGTATCTAATTCATAATTTAGTTTTTTATTTCAAAATGATCTGTGAAAGTTCAACTGCAAATCAACATCGATATCTGGTACCNGGTGTACAAAAATTTGCGTCACACTTGGTTTGTACATGTAGATACCATAGGTTACTAACTATGACGGGAAATGCAGCTTTAAAAGTTGCTAATACCTTTGCACGAATGTCTTTACTGATACATCTGATGATGAACGTACAATAGCTAAGTTTAAGAAGAGTTTGAAGATACCAAAGGGATAATCAGAATCCATACATCGAAGAACAGACAACACAATGACCAAAAGAAAAAGTACAAAAGCAAAAACAACGATCTACAAAACACACATAAAACTAAAGCTCGAGTAACATGATCCCCACTAAAAACCGGGTGTGAACTCTGGTGTTCCAGAAGGGTAAGCAGTTTCTGGTCCACTAGTGGCACCGGTCGTGTTAATCTAGTTAAAGCATGTGCGTTATAATGTACATATTGCACTCTTGGAATACGTTCCCTAATCCTGGATGGAACACTGACATAATTTTGAAGTTTATTTGTAGTCTTCCTACAAAATGTTATAATATATTTTTGGCTGATTTGTTTGTGCACACATGTGCATCGTGACAGCGAATAAAATGGGAGACATTGACATTTAAAAGGTAGCGAATCAATTGTATGGTGACAGCTGGGACCATACAATTGATTCACTACCTTTTAAATGTCAATGCAGGGATCTACACTAACAGTCACCCGAGGCGACTTAAAATTGTATTGGGCGAGTGAAAACTCGATTACTTCTCGCCCAGGTGACGACTGAAAATTTTGGGAGCGATGTCAAGAATTATTAATTCCCGCACCGGTTTTTAGACGTACCAAAATTGCGACTAGTTTCCGATTTTTATTTTACTTATTTTGGTAATGGTATATCGAAATCAGCGGTGTCAGTAGAATTATCCTTGAGAAATGATTGTCGGTTTCCTCAAGTCAATTTTTTGCCGCCGGGTCGTTATCTTTTATTACTATTACTAATAAATACAATAAAATAAAATAAAATGAACACACCGGCCCTCTATTCTAACTCTAAGATAGCCAAAGCGCTTAGGATATCGGTAAAATGATCATGATTTAAAACCTGTACGTGACGTACATTATGGATAAAATGGCCACCGGTGATGTGCCCAGTGGAACCAAACTCCGGACAGTTACCAGCTCCGGTCCGCAAACTACCCTCCACTAGTCATATTTCTAATTCTTTCAGATTTTGTTTTAATCATATTCATAAATACAGTATAAGATTAAAATTGGTGAAAACTTTAAAACACATATAACATATATCCGCAACAGAATACCGAAGGGACAAGTTAAAGGAATTATTCCAAAAAAAAACAACAGAATCCAAAAAGAAGTCAAAATTGACTTGTCAAAATGGAGATATTGTTAAAATATCTGATTTACCATATCTGTAATCTACCTGAAAAAAAGCTGGGCGCCTAAATTATTTGTTGGGCTCCTTGAAAATGAAAGTTAGGAGACCAGGTGACGACCATGGTTCAAAAGTTAGTGTATATCCCTGCAATGTCTCCCATTTTAAGACTGATAATATTTTTGTACAAACTTGATTGCATAAAATTGTTTTGTTTTGTGTGCTAAACCCAATGGGTTGACCGATATAAGTTGATCTGTGTGTTTATTGATTTTTTGTGTAGCTATAAATAAACTTCATTCATAACTACTGCGTTTAAAAGATTTTCCCATGACTATAGCCAATGTAAAGATCTCATTTGAGGTCAGTGTAGCTATAAAAAAAACTTCATTCATAAACTACGGCTTACAACAGATCTTCTGTATACACATCGGCTGTTAAAATGCCGACTATAGCCAATGAACAGATGTCATTTGAGGTCTAGTTCGTACAAATACAGTTATCTCCTAACAAGTGGGGCATTCCAACTATCGATGAACAACAATTACAACTTAACTTGTCCTTTTCAATATTAATCATTTCAAAACCTCCATCACAGTATCATTATTATAACCTCACCACTACAGAATCATTATTATAACCTCACCACTACAGTATCAATATTATGGTATCGGGTCCGTTCGCCCTAACTACACGTTCGCCCTAAAAGTGGGTCCGTTCGCCCTGATTATTAAAACATATTTCAATGAACATAATGGATATTTTAAGTAATGATATGAAAAAATATAAAATTAAAGTTATTTTCAAGCAATTATTACGTATATTGTTTGAAATGCTTAATTGAAATTTATAGATACATGTAGTTAGATTTTTTCGATAAAATTAATGTCACTTTCGTTAAAATACAATATATAGCAAATTTGACGACAAAAAACAAAAATTGTCTTTAAATCATAAGAAAGTAAAGGAAATCTAATGGAAAATCATGCTAAAATAAACAAATAATCTTTAATATTTCTGCTTATTCTGTTGCAAAAATTATCAAAACCCGTTTAGAAATGACTTCAAAATAATTTTTTTGGACAATGTGGTTATATGAAATATATAGCGTAAATTCGAGTGACGAATACCTGTGTCCATTGACTGTAGACCGAATTATTCTGTCTCTTGTGTGCATATATTATCTTTTCCATGTTCTATTTTCTTTACTTGGACGTTAATTTTTTTTTGTTTTTTTCGATTTTGCTGATGCACACAGCAAAATCGAAAAAAAAAGAAACGTCCAAATAAAGAAATTAGAACATGGAAAAACGAATATATGCACACAAGAAACAGAATAGTTCGGTCTACATTGACTGTACACTTCAGCATACCGCATATTTAAAATTTCTCAATTTATTGTCTATAAGCAATCAAATATCACTTATTTTTTTATTATTTTTAATACCTTACATAATTATAATTATTAGGGCGAACGGACTCACTTTTAGGGCGAACAGACCCACCTTTAGGGTGAACGGACCCAGGGCGAACAGGTATCAGGGCGAACGGACCCGGATTCCAATATTATAACCTCACCACTAAGCCTCTTCTGTATTCGTTTGATCTTCTTTTCGCCAGAATAACCATGTATGTACCAAAACCAACACACAGAATAAACATCGCAACAAAGGCTGGACCTAAAAACTGGTCATTCCAACTAATGAGATAGACATGGCGATGTCGAACCGTGATTATCAACACTCCAACCATTCCCAGTACCAAGCCTCCCACATAAAACACCATAGCCAGGATCATTGGGAAGCGTCCTGGGCCCAGGTTAAATCCGTTAAGTTCATTTTTTATCTGGTTTTGGACCCTCGCGTGGTAAGCTACCACAGTGTCCTTGTCTATTTCACGTTCTTTCCTAATCATTTTGCTTATCTTAGTGTTTTGCTTTTCTACATGGTTCAAATTGATATCCCAAAAACACTTCCGCTATTGGTCATAGCCCCATAATGCAAAAGTTTACCTGATTTTTACCTGCGAGTTTGCGCATTCGCGTTTACCTTAATTCGCCAGTTCCGGTTAAAACTTTTAACGCGGGAAATTTAAATTTAAACAAAATAATAAAAGCCAACTTTGGTATCTTGACGTACCAGATATAAAATATCGATGAGATCGGGATCACACTAGTGTCATATAAAAATTGCGTCATGTTCTGTTCTGTTCTGTTCAGGAAAGTCCACCCTATATGAAGGGTCACCGTCAATTATAGCTGACCTACGCGTTATGTTTAAAACCAATACAATTAAAAGTTAAACAATTTGGTTTAAAAGGTAAAATAAACTATAACGTGTATTTACACTGTACATGGTTGAACTGGTATGGATTAAAAATATTCAATCTTAAAAGTCCTAGATTTATTAAAAAGATAAAAATCATTATAAAACGGTATCTTAACATTTAAAAATAACGTTTTTCTCACTGGTCTGAGAGTTTCATTTGTATAAAATATAAAATATATAAAATATATACATGT
>MJUT01002315.1:105667-153565 GCA_002080005.1 Gigantidas platifrons | reverse complement strand
AGTATTCACCATATTATTGTTGAAGAGAGATTTTTAAGTGATTTTCACCTATTGTTATTAGTGCGAGAGTTTTAAGGTATTTTCACCATGTTTTTATTTGGAGAGAGAACACATGTGATATTTTATTATTTATTTGTATAATTTACATAATTGTATAAATTGTAATAACAAAAATAGTGTTCAATACTAAAATCTATGTGTATGAATGTAGAATTACATGACAACAGTGTTTATAGATGTGTATATTTTTAAGTTGGTATAGTTGTCCAATAGATTTGCAACAAGTTGATGTCTTCCAATTAAACCGGTTCATAATAGTCTTTCAAATAAAGTTATATTTGAACACAATAATTATTTGATGCTATTTTTAGTTTGTCTAAATCAAAGCTCTATGTGGGGTATTGTCATCATTTGCATCTGTTGTTGTGTGATGAGTAATGGATTGTTGTTTAATGTGAAGTGAGCAATTTGTTTACAACCGCAAAAAAATAGCGGTTCTATATATGTCATGGCACTGTCATCATCGTCTGTTGGTAAACAGAATGGCTTCTGTGCCTTACAGATCATTCTGAATTTTGAACACAATGATCCTCTGGTAACAGAGTAGAGGGTCGGCACATGCAAACTGTTCTTACCATACAACTGTATGGATATAGGGACTTGAGGACATTATATAAAGGTTAAAGAGATGAAATAATATAGAAATTTTATTTAAATAAATATGTAAACAGAGATTATAAAAAAGGGGGATGGCTTCTGGTGACACTCTGCTAATTCAACCATTCAGTATACAAAAATGTACATGTCCATGGTTGTCAAAAGTAGCTCTACTCTCACTGTACATTGAAGTGTAATTAATGAATGAATCTCACTGCAAATAATGTGATCTTATTCAGAAATAAGTTAGGAAAGGAATGAGCCCATAATCAGTAATTAATCCATTTTCTCTGAACCTGAAATAACGAAGGCATGTTTATATATGTTGAAATGAGTATGAACCCATTAATTGGTTTAACTCTGCCACTTTGTGCCTGTCCCAAACCAGGACCTGGATTTCCATATGTCATGGTCTTTTTTGTGCTCAATGTGCTAAGGTGTTACAGGAGGTTGTTTGACTTAATTATATTGGTGGAATTGTTAACCATCACTATTAAACTATCTTTTCATAATTTTTAACATGTCAAGCAGTAAGCATAACAGAGTTTATAATTACACATTAAATTTAGCCCTGCGGTTTGACATCTTTTTTAAAGCAGGGGTATGACACTTTGAGAAAATGATAAAATTTAACATATATTTCAGATTTCTCTTAAACTTTATAATTTCCACCCAAAGGCGTATTCAAGGAGAGTAAGTGTAAAGGTGTACGCCCCCCTTAAAAAAGGAGATAAAGGAGAAAGAAACTTGGAGATCTCCTTGAGCATGTATTGCTCACCTGATTATTCATATGCAAGTTTGTGTTCAATGTTGAGTTGAGTATAGATTTTCAGAAAAATTAGATTCATTTGAACATAGGATCCGATGTTCAATTGTAACCCATTAAAATAGGACTTCAATACTAGAGGCTCCTAGGAGCCTGTAATCACTGACCTGGCTCAAAGTTGGCCCCAAACTTTGGCGGGCGGGGTTGTCAGATATAATTCTGAAAGGGGACCATCTAAAGACCATTTCTCCATAGTTTGGGCCCATTTGACCCAGCAGTTTCAGAAGAGATCATTTTTAAGTGATATTTTGCCAAATATTCTATTTTTAGTAATGGCTGGTGGCCAGGGTTGTCGGACAGAATTCTGAAAGGGGATCACCTAAAGACCATTCCACCATAGTCTGGGCACAATTGGCCCAGCAGTTTCGAGGAGATAATCTTTAAGTGATTTTTTGCTGAATTTTCTATTTTTAGTAACGGTGGCTATCTTGGTTGGCGGCCAGGGTCGTTGGACACAATTCTGAAAGATGACCATCTAAAGACAATTCCATCATAGTTTGGGCCCAATTGGCCCAGTAGTTTCAGAGGAGATAATTTTTAAGGGATTTTTGCCAAATTTTCTATTTTTAGTAATGGCAGCTATACACTATATCATCATTATTTCATATCAGTTCTAAATTCGAGTTTCCCATTGGTGTAGACATGGTCATGTGTCATTCAGTAATCTGTGGTAAAGAAATCTACCAGTCATTAACATGATAATGCCCGTGGGCATTATCATGATAATGACCGCTCCAGGTTTTACTTTTGGAGTTGTGTCCCTTTTTTAAAATGCAAGGGAGACCATGCATGCGCAGTGAACTGTTGTCAATGTAAACTAACATGCCTGATTTGCGGAACTGTCAAATGTAGACACAAGATGAAATTCTCCACAGCAAAAACTCGCTTAGTACGAAACAATCTACCAAATTTTCAATAGCGATTTTTCACGAGTACTGTATGACAAGAAAATATTACCAAGCCATCGTTGCTGTGGATCTTTTACCAGATTCTGCCTTGGACAGTTTATTCGAGAGTTTTTATGCAGAAGTCAGAAATAAAAATGGTGAAAAGTACTCAGTCCAAACATTAAGATCTATTAGAGCAGGAATACAGAGGTAAGAAACATCTCCACCAGAATTTAATAAAAATCAATGCAATGCTACGTGTTTAACCCTTTGACTTTTATGTCTCTTGAAAAAGAAATTTACGTTTATTTTCTTTAAGAATAAGTTAGACAAATACATTATAGCATTTAGATTGCAAAATTGGAAGTCAGATACAGATATTTCACATATAAGACTCTTGAAAATTAAAAAGAAACGGTTAGTAACGGCACAATGCTGTAAAAATGACGTCATGAAATAAATGACATCACACTGCTGAAAGGATTATAACGTCAGGAAAAATACCACACACTATATGTTTCAAAATAAGAATATTGTTCAAAAGTGAGGATACATGTATTAAATGTGTATCATTTGTCGTCTGTTGTCAAACTACGTCATTTGCTGTCCATCGGCAATAAACAACATGCATATGTACTAAAATGGGCAACATTATTTAGAAAGTGTTATTTCCTTCAATGAAATAAAAATAATAGTTACTTATGCATAGGGCATTATATTATCGTGATTTATAGACTGCCCTTGGGACAGTAGTATTGACTTCAACACTGATAATGCCCTCGCCTGCGGCTCAGGCATTATCATTGTTTCAGTCAATACTACTGTCCCTTGGGCAGTCTATAAATCACGATAATGCCCTATACATAAGTAACTATTATATAATTAGTTAATTTCTAAGGGAGATAATGGCAAGAGTTATCTTTCTTTTAACAGTTTAATGGCAAGAGTTATCTCTCTTTTAACAGTTTACTACAATGGAGAAGATTTTTTGTGAAATGAACCAATCAGAAACAAACATGTTTGTCAATGGATCGTGATGAAATGAGCAATTTTTATAGATGACCTTCCATAGATAATTCCTACCAAGTTTCGGTTCATTTGGCCAAGCGGTTTTGGAGAAGATTTTTAAAAATTGGCCAATCAGAAACAAGAATTGCCTGTAGCGGCCATGTTTGTTAATAGATCGGGACAAGATGAGCAATCTTTAGAGAGGACCTTCCATAGATGCTTCATACCAAGTTTCAGTTCATTTGGCTGAGAGGTTTCAGAGAAGGATAACCCATAAAGCTTACTAAGCTTATTTCCAATGGGGTCCTATTCTATAAGTAATATAGAAATTAATTAAAATAGTTTGTAGTAACAAAGGTCACTATTGGCCTTCTCCTTCATCCTCTGTTCACTTTCATTTAGGCTGAGTGTTGCTCCTGAGAACAAAGTTACCGAGAAAACTACATTGATGGACTGATAATTCATTGTAAGTTCCTGTGAGTTTACATCTTGAAGAAGTCCAATAATTTTTGTTTAGGATATTTATTAGAGAGTCAAACAAACAGTATAGCTTTTTCTATTTAGAATTTAAAAAAGTGGTAAAGTTTTCTGACCTCCTCATACTTTCCTTGTTTATATAGCTTTCCAAAATTATCTGGCCAAGAATTGGTGCATTCATGATGATCATTGTCCACTCTGTTAAAATGTCAAAAGCGCCTAAGTTTAAAGGTTTTGGAATTTTTGTGCCATAACATGATTGGCAATCTGAACCAAGATCCTCCTCTTCTAATCCCTCTTCAGTTGCTGTCCAAACATGACGTATTAAATTAAGTTTGGCTGTGGTGGCCATCTTGGTCGGAGGTCTGAAATGCCGGACACAATTTTGGAAGGGGACCACCGAAGGATCATTTCAGCAATGGTTGGTTGAGATTGGCTCAGTAGTTTCAGAGGAGAAGACTTTTTTTTTAAATTTCATTCCCCTTTTTTCTATTTTTAGCTTGGTGGCCATCTTGGTTGGAAGTCTGGATCACCTGACACAATTTTGGAAGGGGGAGATCCAAGAACCATTCCACCAAAGTTTGGTTACAATTGGCCCAGTGGTTTCTAAGAAGATGTTTATGTGAATTTCCCATAGGGTCCTATGTTAAGCTGAGTTCGGCTGTGGGGGACATCTTGGTCGAAGGGCCAAACCGCCGAACACATTTTTGAAAGAGAACCATCCAATGACTATTTCATCAAAATTTAGTTCTTATCGAGCAAATGGTTTCAGACAAGATGATTTTTATGGGAATTTCCCATAGAATCCTATGTTAATTCAAGTTCGGCTGTGGCGGCCATCTTCGTCGAAGGTCTGAAATGTCAGACACAATTTTGGAAGGGGACCACCCAAGGATCATTTCAGCAGAGTTTGATTGAGATTGACCCAATAGTTTCAGAGGAGAAGATTTTTTTTAAATTTCATCCCCCCTTTTTTCTATTTTAGCTTGGTGGCCATCTTGGTTGGAAGTCGGGATCACCGGACACAATTTTGGAAGGGGGCCACCCAAGGACCATTCCACCAAAGTTTAGTTGCAATTATCCCAGTGGTTTTAGAGGAGTTGATTAAAATGCAAAAATTTAACGACAGACGGACGACAGTGGTAGCAATAGCTCACATGACCCTTCGGGTCAGCTGAGCTAAAAATGAAGTGTGTCTGTAAGACACAAATGATGTACCCGCCTGACCATAAGAAATTATAAACAAGTCAACCTCCATTATGTGTATACCCCAGTAAACATCATACAAAATATTAAAGCTGTAGCTCCAAAACTGTAGGAGGAGATAGCCGGACAAATCATGTATCTAGTATATCCGGACGGACGAACAAAATGATTAAGTCCAACTACCTGTCATTTTGAGAATATTTAATGAAAATCAAAATCCATTGGACATGCACACCTCCATTATGTGTATAAACATCCTGCAAAATATTCAAGCTGTAGCTCTAAAACGGTAGGAGGAGTTAGCCAGACAAACCATTTATTTATATCCGCACGGATGCACAAAATGACTAAGTCCAACCATCTGTCATTTTGAGAGTATTTGAAGAAAATCAAAATCCTGTGGACATGCACACCTCCATTATGTGTATAAACATATACAAAATATTAAAGCTGTAGCTCCAAAACTGTAGGAGGGGATAGCCGGACAAACCATGTATCTATATCCGGACGTACAGGGGTAAATTAATATGCTCCCCCCCTCCCCGACTCTTCGTCGCAGGGACATAAAAAATTGACAATCTTCCCTTTTAGTCCCTTCTTAACCTGGAACAGTAAAAGCTACAACAAATTTCTTGCAGGAATTTATCTCAGAAACGGTCAAAGATTAATAGAATCTAACATCGGTGACAGGTCAAGATCGAGAAATCTCTGACGCCCAAGGGCAAGATTTCAATCATTCTCTCACGAGGCTCCGAGTCAGAGAACGATTGAAATCTTACCCGAGGGTGTCTGAGATTTCTCAATCTTGACTTGTCATTAGTGTTTGATTATTTTGTTTACACAAACATCCCCCAAATTTTCTTTTTTCTTTGCGGTGAAATTCTGTTAGGATGTGTTATTCGGTCACATATCATGAAATGAATATATTTGGCAATGAACAAGCACGTCACCTTTTTATAGAACAATTTGACTAGGTAAATCCATATAATTTTATTCTCACCAACATTTCCCAGACCTACATTTGACTTGTGTTTACATGTATTTACATGTACTGTGTAGTGTGTATATTCGAAGACGACCGCATTACAACCATCAATGAAATAATATGCAATGTGAAAGAAACACCAAATCACAAACGCTTCAAATTGTAATTTTTAAAATTCGACTTTCATATCATAATAAATATAACAATAGTAAAGAAAACGTTTGTTTTTAAACGAACAAATCAACACAAACACTGTTATTAGAAATGTATGTCATTTCATTGTGACGTCAATAACTCGGTCAGCTGATTGATTCAGTAAACAGGAAATCGATAAGTGCCAACTGTTGACAAAAATCATATGCAAACACGTTGTAAACAAATGACACAACATTAAGAGTTTTAAAAGATAGATTAGACTTTGGCTACCTTTATATTTTGTAAAGCATATTTTATTTTAATCACATATACAAACAATATTAACAAAGGATCACAAGCAGAGTTATAAATAATACTGAAAAATCTTGAAGCGACGATTACTTTTGGCGGGTAACAGGACGTGTAGCTTGTCTTACACACACCTGTGTAAGACAGAAAATCTTTTCCCGTGAAAATTGAGAACTACTTTATCCTCTGTGTAAGAAAGAGGAAATCTGTCGACATACAGTACTATCAAAAACTCTCAACACAATCCATTCAACAACAAAAGAAGGGACTAAACATTTTACATATGAGGAAGATAAATAATTTTTATGTGTTTTTATCCATTGAATTAATTTGTGATAATTGCTTCAGGTAGTATTCCAAAGATTTACTTTATAAGTTCGCAAAAAGCGTTTTTTGATGCACTTTATTGCTTTTAGTATATTGGCAAATCCATATATTATCCTACGGATTTGGTCTTGAAATAACTAATATGGAGTCTATTGATATGGTGGATATAGATAAAACAACACAATAAATCAAAATGTAGACTATTTATTCCTTTTATCTATCAGACAAGTAGCTAGAATGCTACAACATATATCTAGCACTATACGAACATATATACCCTGACCCAAAAAGTTCAAACAGAAGTCACAGTGTTAATTCATATACAGGTGGCAAGTACTGGTTTACTAACAGACATATAATTACTTAAAAAAAAACAATTATCTGTCAACAAAATTTTTTCATTTTTTGGATTTAGCACTTAACAAATGAATGATTTTCTAAAATAAAGATTCTCAGAACCTATCGTAGTGTACAATCTGCACCCACATACCCAAAAATCCCTTTAAGGGTAAATTTCTGCAGATAATACAAGGCCGTTTTTTCTTTATGTCTTTAGAATACTTTGACCTATGTATTTCAGGTACTGTTTTTGTAAGCTTTAAGTACCTCATATTCTTCAATTTGAAATTCAGAATTTTTAATAAAATACAATAAAAATGAAATAAGAAATTAATTTAGAACTGCTAATGTAAATTTTCATTCATTTTCATGTCTAGTCTGAATATCTGAATACTAATAGGAATGATTGATGCAGTGTTTGAAATTCTGAGCAGAGCTTAGAAATATTATTTTAATTTATTATTTCAAAATAACTGTGAGGAAAAAAATCAATATGCACTCATTTTTTTTTCTTTAAGCCTAATCCATTTAGATATATAATAAAATATATATTTTAAAGACCTTTTATAAGTAGAAGTATATTTGGCCATTTTCAGGATATCGTTTTCTGATTATTTTTCACTTATTCTATCATTTCAAATGTGATTTAATGAGAGATGTTAATTTTTATACATTCAATTTGTGAAATTACCAGTTTTTAAATAAAATGATGTACACAAAACATGGATGCATGACTTAAAATAAAATAAGGTTGTTAGTTCAAACTTTATTTCCTAAATCCTCAGATAATTTATACATATAGCAAATGATTTATATGTAGAATCAAAATGTTAGAAACACACAAAAAAACACACAAAAAAACACAGACAAAACATGTTACAAACATCCATATTCAGGAAGGAGGGGTCAAAAATATATAAAATAAGTGAAATACTGAAAAAATTATTATGACATAAATGTATATAAAAATATGTAATAAATCATGGATGGAATTTGTAAATAAATATATAAATATATATAATATCTATCACAGATAATGTGAAATACAATAAATTATTAAATAATATGTGAACAATATATAACAGAGGAATGCTAATTCTGTGTTTACATAGAGAAATACCTTCAACATCTATTACCGTATTTAGGGTTCTATAATGCGCATTGGTGCATAATGCGCACCCCCTCTTGGCCTTGAAAATCTCCAGAAAAAAACTTGTTCGTGTTTATAATGCACATGGACTTTTAAAAAAAATCGTGGTCGGAAATGTAAGAATTAAATGTCAATCGTATATATTTTTGATAGCTTTGAGCTTGTCTCTTTTTCTGAGTGAATATTAGAACTATTTATATTCTTTAAACTTGAATAATATTGAAAAATATTAATTGTTTTAAGTTTTAATATGTCGTTTTCCTACAATTTTTTTGTGTCCGGTATTGATTATTTTATGCATGGTCGGTCACACTATCTTGTCACGTAATACATACAATTGGTGTATTGATTTTATTCTCGAACAAAGGTAAACCTTTACAAAAACGATTTCACAAGACAGTTGTAATTCATCACTAATAAATACATTATTAGGCTCATTTTATTTAATTTATTATTTTTGTGGGATAGTGTCAAATATAAAAATACGAAACGGACGACATTAAAAAAAAACCGGAAAAAAAATGGCCGACATGTAATTTTCCGGTCTGAAAAAGAGTGAAACACATTGTTCTTGTCTATAATGTGCATCCCTCCTACAAAATAAATAATCTGGGTAAAATCCTGTGCATTATACACCAGTAAATACGGTAATAACTATTCATTGAAAAGTTTAAAAAAATATAGGTTCACCTGGGCCTGAATTGCTCGCCTAGTTACTTGTGCACTGCTTGGGTTCAAGCACATTTATAGATTACCTGTAACCTCTATGATGTCACTGGAACAAGATTAAACAAGATGAACTGTGAGCTAATGCTCACTTATGATACCCCCGCATATATGTTCAATGTGTATAAAAACCAACTAAGTCGGCAAGCAGGAAGTAGGAATCTGACGGGTCCAAAAACGCTTCCCAAAATATGGCATACCCATATGAAGCTTGTGACCAAATATCAGATTTCTGCCATCAATAGTTGCTGAGAAAAATGCGACGAAAAATATCTTGGGATGGACGGAAGGACAGACAGATGGAAGGACGGACAGAGGCAAAAAGTATATTAAAAATCATTTGGACTTCAGAGGAGAAGATTTTAAAAGTTTTAGACAATCAAAGCCAAGTAAGTGTTTCCCATGGCGACCATGTTTTTTTTTTTTGCTGGATAATGATGAAATGAGTGATTTTTGATGACATCATTTCTAAAAAGTATTGTTCCCATTGTCTCAGGGGACGCAAAGTGATGGCAATAGCTCACCTAACTGTTGGTGTTAGACAAGAGCTAAAAATACTGCAGCAAAATTCTGATTTTTTTGTTTGTTTTCATTTTAAAAATGTTTATTGATGTTCAAATTTCTAGATATTATTTTTTCCCTCTAGAAAGAGAAATAATAATATTCCATTTATTCTTCCAAGATTTAAAAAAAAAAATTCGAAAAAATAAACACTTTCTCAAATGAAAACAGGGATACAGTTATATTCCAAATAAGTTTAAGCACTTTCTACAATGCAAACAAAAACATTGTCTCTTATACCATATTCAAAATAAACAAAAATATGGCACGAAAATAAAAATAAACAACATAAATTTAATTAAGAGACATCTAAAACGAGAAAGTACTGCTACTTAATGGGTTTCTTGATAACTTTTTAAAATAATTTAAACTATGTCAACAACACATCAAAGGTTTGGCACAAGTTTCTATGGTACTAAACTGTTTCTACATACCGGTATATTATGACAACATTGTCCTCCATATTTCTACACACTGGTATGCATTATGACAATGTTGTCCTCCATATTTTTTCAAATATATATTAATTTTTTTTCCTCGAAGAATAAATGATCTTATATAGCATACCAGAATATTAACTCTAATCATTGTTTAGTATTAAATTTACAAAATAAGGTGAATTTGAATATAATTGTTGAATTTCTGTGGGTAAGACCTTCATTTCTGTCTGTGTGTATTACATAAGATATAATATATTATAGACAATTTTCAGCAATAAATGGCTGATTCTGTTTTAAATTTCCATTTCTTGATTATATACTTCCATATCACAAGTTTCTTCTTAAAACAATTTTTTAACAAATGTCACATTAAATATGTGGCTCGTTGTCTATTATCATATAGCTGGGATGTCTATTTAATCATATCTGAAATTATAAATTAAAAATAAACGTTGAATATATAATTAGAATCAATTTACTTTTAACAGTATAACTAGAGTTACACGACAGGTGCCACTATTGGAGCAGGAATTTCTTTCCCTTCCAGAGCACCCCTGGATTTTAGTAGGGTTCGTGTTACGTGATCTTTAGTTTTTTGTGTAATGTTTTGTAGATCGTTGTTTAATAATGTTCATCCTTTTGGCCATTGTGTTGTCTTCGATTTACGGATTCTGATTACCCCAGTGATATCTTCAAACTCTGGGGCCCGGATGGCTCAATGAGTTAGGTAATAGTAGTTGATTTACCTAACAACTCATACAAGCCTATCACCAATATGGCGTGGGTTCGCACCCGGCTTTGTAAATTACAAAAAAGGGTGCACTCGACTCGCAGCCACAAGTGAGTTTACCAGTTGCTTGCCCATGGTCGGTGGTTCTCTCCGGGTACTTCGGCTTCTTCCACCACTAAAACTGGTCGCTATGATATAGCTGAAATATTGCTGAAAGTGGCATTAAACACCAAAAAATCAACAACAACAAAAATCAAATCAAATCTTCAAACTCTTCTTTCAACAGTATAAAACAGTTCATACACTCCTGTCCAATTGTTTACATCAGATGTAATTTTACATCAAGTAGACAGAAATACATCTGACTTGTATTAAAGATACATTTTTCTACATGTCTATCCATAAAGCCATTCCCTAGTCCACTCATAGTAGGTGTGTCATGGCAATCCCACAATGTACCATCAAACCTTGGATGAAGACATCATGTCTACCCCTTGGTTCAAAACTTTCTTTCTACCATTTAATCAATAAACCCTTACCTGCCCATGTATCCATCATTGGGTCCTCCTTGTGCCCTCGAGTAGTCAGGACCTGGTCCTCCTTGAGGTGCCCCTGACCTAGAGTATTCTGGATCATCAAACCGCCTGAAATGGACAAAATAAAATCTTTAAAATATCACAAAACTAATACTATTTTCCATAGTAATAAAAAAAAAAATTCATCTATGACCGTGCAGACAACAATTTAAGTTGACTGAAGTTCTAGTCCTTTTTTATTTTCTTACTCCAAATATTTTACAAAACATGTTACTTAACATCTTTTTTTCTGTAGTGGGTATATATTAATTTTTCAACAGAATTTGCTCTCTTTTCCTTTTTATTTTTTGTCCACAAAGAAACTTGTTTAATAGGTATTTCAATATTAAAGCATATTTAAGAGAAAAAATTAAATCTAGTCTGGAAAAATAAAATTGTTTGAATCTCAACTCAGCTAAATGAAGCCACTTGTCTTCTTTTAAATCTCAACCAGCCTGCATGAAGCCTTTTGTCTTAAGTTTGAATTTCAACCTACCTATATGATGCCTCTTGTCTTAAGTTTGAATTTCAACCTACCTATATGATGCCTCTTGTCTTAAGTTTAAATTTCAACCTACCTATATGACAATCTAATTAAAATTAGATCTCTCACTTTGCTCTTGTTTATTTATATTTCGCCCGTGTGAGATCTAACGCAAGCCTGTAGACATCGCATTCTGGTGACCTAGGGTCACGCATATGTAATGAGATGCAAATAAAAGGTAACAACCCTCAGAACAGCCAATCAAAATCGTTCTCTGATATCACACATAATAAGCACACATATATTTGATTTGTAATAAATACGCCTAGGCGTGAGAGGGCTTCTAAATGCCATTGATTTGTGCCGTAAATTATGAATTTTCACCTGAAGACGTCTTCTTGTCTCCGGAAATGTAAACAGTTATCGGAACAATCGGGCTCCGACAGAGTCGATATAGATAACATTGGAAGAATTCCGAATGGATTTCTTGCATAATTCATTAGCACCCAGAGTTACGTCCCTTGCATAAATCCACTTTCAAGATCTCGTAAGTGATCATTTGAATGGACAATATTTTGCTTGACCCTAGATCACCAGAATGCGATGTCTACAGGCTTGCGTTAGATCTCACACGTGCGAAATATAAATAAACAAGAGCAAAGTGAGAGATCTAATTTTAATTAGATTGCCTATATGATGCCTCTTGTCTTAAGTTTGAATTTCAACCTACCTATATGATGCCTCTTGTCTTAAGTTTGAATTTCAACCTAACTATATGATGCCTCTTGTCTTAAGAATGAATTTCAACCTACCTATATGATGCCTCTTGTCTTAAGAATGAATTTCAACCTACCTATATGATGCCTCTTGTCTTAAGTTTGAATTTCAACCTACCTATATGATGCCTCTTGTCTTAAGAATGAATTTCAACCTACCTATATGATGCCTCTTGTCTTAAGAATGAATTTCAACCTACCTATATGATGCCTCTTGTCTTAAGTTTGAATTTCAACCTACCTATATGATGCCTCTTGTCTTAAGAATGAATTTCAACCTACCTATATGATGCCTCTTGTCTTAAATTTGAATTTCAACCTACCTATATGATGCCTCTTGTTTTCGCTTTGAGTCTAATATTTCCTGGTAAGAAGGACTTGGTCTCCTGTTAAAACTTCCAGGACGCTCTCTGTAACAAAATCAAATAATCAAAAGTCATTTATTTGCTAAAAATAAAATACATTTGTAATTACATGTGCATAACATCATTATTTCACTAAAAGAGGGGTGGTTGGGTCCATAAAATTAGCTTAGCCCTGCCACTTTTCATTGAAGTGCCTGTATCAAGCCAGTAAGTAGTCATGTATATGTGTTAGTGGTATTGGTTTTGCATGTTTCTACAATTTTCTGATTAGATTTTGATACTGTTCTGACGAGGTATTTTTCTTCATTCTATGATGATGCTTGAAAATTCTACCACAATGGCACACTGGTAATAAGACAGACCATCAAAAAATACAAAATATTAAACCCATAATGCATAATGACGACAAAAACAAATAGAAGATCTAGACATAGGTACTTGAACCCTCTAATGAAAACTAGATATTTAACAGCAAGACAGTTTAAAATATGTTACATTTCTGTGTCTATCCCCTACAATACACCATGCATACCATTTATCTTTGAAACAACACAGATTCCAAACTTGTACAGGGACATTACCTTGGTGGTTCCTGGTCTCGTGCTGGTCCTGGGGTCTTGTTAAATGGTGGAGGTTCTTGATTATACCAGCTATCCTATAAAAGAGAGTAAGAAAAGAGATGAAAGTAATTACAAACACAGTAACACTCTACTGTTTTCTCAAAACTTCAATATAACAAAAGTTGAACCAATCTGAAACTTTAAATTATTTTAAAACTGTTAAAAATTCCAACTAGTCATACCTGCATTTTACCTTATTTGTTAAATGAATATAAATATTGATGAATATAATGTAATTAACAAGCATTTTTCTGATGTTTAGTAGGTCTACAATCACTTCAAACCACACAGATAAACAATTCAGATGAGGAAAGTTCAACTAAAAAGTGATGTGAAAGACTCCATGGATCAGGTTGTGCTAACAGACTAGACTTCATGGATCATGATTGTTAACAGACTGTCTATGTATTACACCAATCGTAAAACCTTTGATTTCTTTCTCAACAGTTTGTATTTCATGTCAATAAGTTTTCATCTCCATAATAAATGATATGGATGTAGCTGAATGTCTCATTTGACACTTACACACATATTAAAGTGGAAAAAAAATGGTTATTGTTGTCCTTTTGTCTCAGTAGTTAGTTCTTGAGATGTTGACAATAACTTATTCTTGTTGTCAGAGAATTCTTTCTTGAAGCAGAAAATGGCCAGTTAACTTTTTATTTTACACATAAATTACTGTTTCATTTAATCTAATTCTGTGCTGTAAAATACCCTACATGTACTTGTCTTCTTAATATTTTCCGAAAATAAAATACAAAAAGTTTGGTTTTGGCAGTGATGAGAAACTAATCTTAATCTTAGAACTGGTCTAATGTTATAAGATAAATGAGAAGAAAAGAGTCTGATAGTTCATTAGTAGATTCACAAAACACTCAAGGAAAATGTATTTATACAAACATATTTACTGGTAATTTGTACAAAACTGACATTGTTTATAAAAGGTGCTTTAACTTCTGAAGAATCATTGTAAAAGCTACTTTATAAACATTTTCTAAGGTACTTTAACTTCTGAAGAATCATTGTAAAAGCTACTTTATAAACATTTTCCCCATCAAATACAAAAACACAATAGTTTAGTCAAGTCAAAATTTCGGAAATTTTAATTGAAAATTGCAGCTTTAAAAAGATAGGTACGTAGTAGTATTGTATTCTATGTTATGACATACTTTATTTTCTGTAAGGACGTGAGGAAACGGATTGTTTTTAAAACTTAAATTTTTTTTTTAACTTCTATGAATTCAGAAATGTCACTAAATTGTAAAGATAAGGTTTGTGAATATTAAGACAATAAATGATTTGTCTGTAAGTAAACATTAAGAGTCACAACCTTATCAAATCAAATTATTGTAGAATACAACAAAACTGTCTTTATATAACCATCCAAGATTCAAAATTGTTATGATACAAAGATAATTCTGAAATTCATGAAAATTTGACTCAAAGAAATGTAACACTGAAGATTATATGGAAACAGACTTCAAAGTCAATGAAAATACTAGCTGCAGAACCGTATCTCTTATGGTTCTTGGGCAGTTTTCTGATATTCTGTTCTGCAGCTATAAAAATACCAGCTTCAAATTAAGAAACCTTTATATAAAATTATTATTTGGTTACAGAAAATGTGATTTTTTAGAAAATTTGTCATTGACTCAAATATCTGTTCCATTTAACCTTAGAGAAGCACAAAATTAATTTATTCATTTGAATACTGATTTTACCTTGAACCCATAATATAATACAAAATGTATGAAAATTGAATATTTTGTATAATTTTGTGCTGTAATAGAAAGAAGCTAAAACACACATACAGGTGGTACCTTTCCATCAACCCAGTTAGGACGACCCCTAGGCATGCCATCTTTGCCATAAGCTTTCTGTAAATACAGTGTTAGATTTAGTTATAATTGTGTCATATCTCTGAATACCAATTTTTGTGGATTCTATGGACTGTTAATTATATAAGCACAGAGAAAGTTTACATGTAACGATATGAGATTATCATTCCCATATTCTCACATGAGCTATACACTTACTCATCTTAATCTTTCAATAATAAGTAATTTACAGTGCAAGTTTCCAAGACATAAATTATTGTCCCTTTGAGTTAAAGAATTTATACTAAAACCACAAAAATTGATACCCACCAAATTAAGTGTATCCAAACATTAAAATTATTATAAGAAAAGCCAATAAAAATATGATATTGCTCCCTCATAACCATTGTTTTTCACATCTACTACAAATAATTTTTGCAGCTAAAATGTTTTTAATCTTCTCAAGTTGGTAATTGATTAAAATTTGAATTAAAAAGCATTAGAAGTTAAAAAAAACAATGTTTGTGATGTACATATTTGTTGGTTAGTATATAGTTATATTGTAAGCATTGTGTTGTCCTATTTGTTAACATATTGTATCTTAAGGTGGTACCATACACTTCAGGTAAAATTTGATCTGCTCGTTTAATTTTCTTATATTTTTGGCAGTGTGTTTGAATATATCCACTGTAATAAATATCAAAATTTTAACAAATTCCAACCAACAGACTCAGAGCTATAAATTCAATAGCCACATAGCAGCTTTTCTCTCTGTGGTTTTGATCACCGAGATGCTTGAAATCTGCATACAAACATCATATGATCAACACGTTCAACTGATTTTAAAGAGTCATCTCCCTGTAGTGTTAGGTACCACCTTAATTCAAACATCTCTGTTCTTACAAAATGTAGGTCGCAACGACATAATTTTACACAAAACTTGATCAACAATCAATCAAAAACATTCCTATTGGAGTATTTTCACACTCACTGAAAACATACATGGCAATATAAATATAAACCAGAGGCTTACATGAGCCTGTCGTACTCACCTGGTCAAGATATTTGTTTTGCAATTGTAGAATATGTACCGGTACCATATGATTTGAACCCCATTGTAAAGAAAAAAACCTGAATCTACATATTACAGCTATGCTTCATGTCAATCTATTTCTGGTTTGCTAAAACAGATTTTCTATAATATACCCATTGCTGGATACATGTAACTTTACTGCTGCAGTTTTCATACTCATATTTCCAAATGATCCAATCAGATCACAATATAAACATGATACAGTGTTGTGATTGGCTGGTATTCAAGTACAAGCACAAAACTCATACTTTCTCAAAATGCCAATCTAACAGACCCTTGAGTTTTTTTATCTGTAGAAACTTTAATCTATATGCTACAATGTATAAACTCAATAAAACTGTATTTGTATATACTGATCATTAAGAAAAAAAATTAAATGTTCATTTGTATAAATATGAATTTTAATATTATAATTCTGCTCTACTTGAAATAGAAATGCATTTTCATTGCTGGTTCTGACACAAAATTATGTCTAAATGCATTCAATTACAGGTTATGCTAAACTCTGGACCATCAGATCATACCCCCATCCCCCCTAGACTCTGAAACAATCAATTGTACCCATTAGCAACTGTATATGACAATGATATTTTTCACAATTCTTTTTGCATTTGTCAATATTGGTTCCATTTGAATGTGAATGCTAACAAGAATGGCTAATGATAGATAATGAAAATGATAGGAAAAGCTGCAAGAAAATGAAGCCACAAGATTTATTTGTAACTGAACTGTTTTAATATTAAAAAAACAAAGTATGAATGTAAAAACTTAAACAGTTAGTATTAACTGTGTATATAAGTTGGACAGAAAGCAATCTAGAAGTTTTTGCCATGCTCCTAGAAAGTTAAAGAATAAAAATGTCTTGCTTGTTCAGTTATATGGTTGATCCTTTAACTGCCATCATTTTTACATGTTCATTTAAAAAACTCAGACATAATAACATGATGTACAATTAATAATAGAATGATTGTTTATGACATGACCATCAATGGAAAAACATGCAACGATATATCTGAAATATCTCTAAAGTTGGCATTAAACATCAATCAATCAATCAACCAATGAAAAAGCAATACATATGACATGGCTTTGGACAAGAATATAACAGACAACAATAACATGCTGTACAGTTACCTCCCATGTTGAATCTTCTATTTTTCTCATCATATTTAAACGGGCTAATTGTGATCTCTGTAAATTATTTCAAAATTATAATCATTTCTGTATATAATCAAAATTGCCACCATTAAAGGCATAAAGGTCATCAAATTCATAGATTTCCTTGTTATAAACCTGTTGGTATATGTAAAGTATAATATAAATAAATATGTTCTAAACTATTCCCTGTCTAAAAAAATGTGTTGAAAAGGCAGAAGTGATATTTATACTACAGTTTACTGAGTTAAATGGTTAAACAATCAAACATGAAGCATGATATTGTTTAACACTGGAAAACCGTGGTATAAATGATTTGTAACATGAAGCCATCCAATATCACATCTAGGTCGTTGATTATTGCACGACTCTCTTAAGAGTAACAAAACCTAAGCTCTGATTTAAAGTGTGCAATATCTCGTATCTGTGTGTATTATTTCATAGTTCTTAGATGTTGCCTACATTCTGGTAAGATCAAAGGAAAAGAATGCATTCATGCTCCAGATCTGATCTTTTTTTGTAGTCTAGTCTTGATGGCATCCTCTTTAACTAAGTGTCGGCTGGAGTTCCGATCATTACCGAGGAACATGGTGCTGACCCAGATCCTGATGATAGATGGTGATGTGGGATATATTCTAATAATTATGAACAATTGATTAGTAAGAAAAGATATGGATGTAAATGAACATGGGAGGCTATTCAACATTACACTTAGATATAAATTCAAGTAAAGATCAGCCCTTTCATTGTTGTTCTGCAGGATGTTTTCTGTCCATATTCAATTATTTTCTGTTCCATTCTCTAACAATTGCTGATCTTTTTTCATCAGCTGGAATTGTGCATTCTCACATATTTTGAAATCAAAGAGTACATGATTTAGACTACATGTGTAACAGTGATAAAAATTTGATTAAAAAATAAATATATGTTGAATTGACAGCATGTATGCCTTAAATCTCATAACAACTCAAAATAAACTTCACACTACAAAACTGTCTTAAAAGTAACTATCATTTGATTTCTCCTGACTCAACATTTAAACTAAATATTACATCACATACAAGGACAATCATACTACAGTAAGGTACACACAAACATATCATCTAATATGTATTATACTCCTCAACCTCTTTAAGATACACATGTATACCTCATTTATTAAGATAGTTCTTATGATCTCCCAACCTCTTTAAGATACACATGTATACCTCATTTATTAAGATAGTTCTTATGATCTCCCAACCTCTTTAAGATACACATGTATACCTCATTAATTAAGATAGTTCTTATGATCTCCCAACCTCTTTAAGATACACATGTATACCTCATTTATTAAGATAGTTCTTATGATCTCCCAACCTCTTTAAGATACACATGTATACCTCATTTATTAAGATAGTTCTTATGATCTCCTAACCTCTTTAAGATACACATGTATACCTCATTTATTAAGATAGTTCTTATGATCTCCTAACATGTATACCTCTTCTAAGTACATGTGTCACTTCCTCCTGACATACCTGTATACCTCATCTAAGTAGTCATTATTTCTTCCCTACTTTTGTAATTATATATACATTGACTAAGTGTTTTTAAGATATTCATATTAAAAGGTCACCTTTTGCTTTTTGTGTCCTGTCATAGAACATTTCATATGAATTGAACCTGTTTTAAGAGGTCACCTGTCTTATAAGGTCACTTTGTCTTTGTCCCAAAGGTGACGTCTTATTACATGTTTGACTGTATTTGATATAATTATTCTGCCATCTACCTGTGTCATGTTTATAAGATACACATATTTACCTCATCTAAAAATTTGTTATATTCATCCCTTTTTTCTTTATTCAATTTATCTCTCTCTTGTTCATGAAAGCCAAGGTTAGCCATGAATCCTATACTGTTTGCTGGGGGCTGCTCTGGTACCCTTTTGGGTTGCTGGTGTCCATATTTCTGTAGTAATAAAAAACATCCCTAATAAACCAGTCGTTTTTAGAAAGCTATCATTACCTAGAATTCCTTAAGTTTGTATATAATGATGTTTTATCAGAACTGGATAAAATATTAAAAAATACTATAATAATATGAAAATTTAATGCATTACTGAAATGTGCAAATACAATCATAAAAAATATCCTCTCTGATCATTTTGAAGGGGAATTAGAGTATGATTCAACTTTATATTGAATTTCTGTTGTTAATTGAATCTTATTAATGTTAGATGTTTGTTGGACCTTTTTTGGACTATTAGCTAACTATATCTAAAAAAAACAAAAAAGAAAAAGAAAACCACCAAACATAATATTTTACCTTGTCAGTAAAATAAACAGATTATTTCAAATGTAACCAGATAACCAGACTCCAAAAATATTTTTATATATTTTCATAGATCAACAACTCTTACTAACATTTTATATATGGGTGATGATCTTATATTTACTTTTAACTTATGCTCTAGTCTTAATCTAACATTTTTGAAGTCTTGTCATAGAAGAAGTAAAATTCCAAACAAAACGTAAATATTTTCCGGAAAAACTGTGATCACTTGAGGTATCATATTTAAAACTAATGATTTCATAATAAGAAATTTGTCAGATTTTATCAATGACAAACTTTATTACAAATAAAATATTACTAGTTCAATTTTTTTTCCTTCAAAATATGTAAAATAATACAATAAATGTTAAATATTTTTGTTCTTTATCCACTGTTTACGACATGTTCAATGTTTACGACATGTTCAATGTTTACGACATGTTCAATGTTTATCACTAAAATACTTTAAAAAATGAACATTTTATATAAATTTCAACAACATAACTGTAACTACTTGTGCATATCCACACAAATATAAATACTATTTCTATTAGTGCAAAACTTAATACACCACACTAGTATACACAGTGCCTTCTTAACGCATGGGTATGCTGGGCAGTTGCAGGGGGCCCCACGAGCATAGGGGCCCATGCTAATCTATGTATGTTGTTTACATGTTTTTAATGTTTAAACACTGATTTTGTTTGAAGTACCAATACAATAAATATATGTTTAATTTTATCGAAATTTACATTTTTATTCCTGAGCATGATTGTGTAGGTAGGGCCCCAATGCACTACTTTGCCCAGGGGTCTATTATGCTCTTAAGACGGCCCTGAGTATATAAGGCCTATATATGAGACTGTACATACTTACCCTTATAATTTACAGCTTTGAGGGTCAATTTTTATGTAATCTTACAATTCCAGTCTTGGATTTATATACTAAATATTTTCCCTGTTATATATATATATCTATGAGCTTTAAATATTTCCTGTGTTATATAGAATAAAATAAAAAGTATAAAAAAATTAGAAAAATATATCTCACGTCAAAATTATTTTTCAAGATATGTCCTTTTTAAAAATACTGAAGTCCTAAAATACTAATAAATTATAAGAAAACAACCATTTAACACTTAGGAGGTGGGTACATTTTTTTTCTTTAATTTTAATTCAATAAAAAAGAATTGTCGTGAAAGATGCAAACAATAAATAATCTGACCTTGTAGGTTCAACAAGAAATTTTAGTAAAATTTGAAAAAAAGAATTGCAGAATCTTCATTTCAAGAAAAAAAATGTTTTGCATGAAAAGAAATTTCTGACTCGGGTGGAAGTCCCCCTCCCCTATAAGTAAAATGGTTGGTAGTCATATGTTGCAACAATAAAGTATACAATACCATATTAAATAAAGCAAAATTCTACATACATGGATTCTAAAACTAAAACTTAAACTCAAAAGCTAACAAAACATAACATACAACAACAAATAATTCATTAAAATAAAAAATAAAACAGCAAAGCACAATTATATGAGAGATACAGATGATTCCTTTGTTATTAATCATTTTACAACTAAAACATCAACACATGAGTAAGGTTGTCTATCTTGTGTGATAGTGAAAGCCATATTTTCATAACAATCACTATTGAAAAGTTTCTAATTACTGGATACAACATTATGTGTTAAAGTTTGTCAATGACTTGTGACAGGTTGGTGGTTTTCTCTGAGTACTCCTGTTTCCTCCATCAATAAAAGTGATTTCTATGATATAACTGAGATATTGTTGAAAGTGGCATTAAATACCATAACTCTTAACTCACACATCTAATTCTTAGTTGCCAGAATACAGGAAACAGTATTTTTTTACATTACGGTCAGGCTGTTGGGCATAACTTGTTAGGAGATTATTCACTGGACAGGATGTAAACAGGTTGATGAAAATGAATATGAATATTTGATGGAAGATAAAGTTTCATTAAGTGGTTTTTGAGATACAGCTTCTACCAAAATTGTAATGTTGTATAACCTTGTGTTATCCACGTCTTGGTGGTCATATTTATAATTGTAGAATTTTTGGGAATATTAATATTTCATGGTAGGTAAAGTAGACCTAACATTTCATTAGGGTGTGTCCAATGAGTTTTGAGATACAATTTATAACTCTGAAAACATTTGGACATCATATCCTATTTAAAATGCTTTCCCTAGATAAATGTCAATTTTCTACATAAAAAAAAGAGAGAAATAATGAGAGACTTCAATTAGTAATACTTAGATATCCCCTTGACTCAGTTGACAAGCAAGGACATGAATTTCTATTATTATATCTCCTTTTTTTCTCACTGTTTTGAAGAGTTGGTGGAGTTGTTTCCCATTACTGTTTAACATTTATTTAAATAAGAGGAGACACAGATAGAAATAATTCCCATTGATTTTGTCACACAAAGAAGATCTACTTATAAAATAAATGCCATAATGAAGCTAAGAAAATGGACAGCCATGTTCCTATTAATGACGTCCCCCCCCCCCTTTATGTTTTCACAGATTGGTATTACAAAGAATGATCTGTATCTCTGTGAACTAGCATTATCTAGCCATGATATACAACAAATCTGGTCACACATCCTGTGGTACCTTCATAAATTCATGGTAATCTTTCGTTCTTTCCTCTCTAACTTTCTTTCGTGTTTTTTCATACTCTCCTGTGAATAATACTGCACCAGGACTACCAAATTCCTTAATTCTTTCTTTGGGTGGTTCTTGCTATGATTGACAACATAAGAAATCATTTAGAACCTAAATCTTGACTAATTTCTATTCTAGGTAGATTATACCATCGTCAACAATAGTGTGGTTCTTACTCTCATCAACAAGAGGAACTCAAAATACTAGTAATATCTTCATTAAAACACATATTTTCATTATTAATTTTAATATGAGGTTTTAGCAAGTTAATAATTTTTTTTCTTTCCTGGTAATTCTGAATATTTACAATCAATAATATGGATCGAAAAAAATTATTACCAAATGGTAAACTCTTTTATGATCAAATAAAAAGAGCCAAAAGATATAATATTAACTGTATACCTACTTAAAAATCAGTATTTTATAGGTACTTGTACTTGGGTGATCTCTGTACAAAACGTTATATGGATACCCATTACTGAGACTATTCCTACCCTCTCCCAGGGGGTGTGACGGGGTAGAATAGGCACCAGGTTTCTCCGTCCTAGAGGCACTAGTCCTCTAAAAGGGGACATCCCCACAGGAACCCCGGGGTATAGAAATGGGACCGAGAGCTTCTTCGGCTTGAAGGAGCGTCCATCGGTTGTGCGGGAAGTAGAAATTCACAGCCAACCCGTCCTTCGGATGAGATGTAAATAAAACCGAGGTCCTGTGTTGAGAGATTGCCACCCTCTTCGCACATTAAAGAACCCAGTGTAACAGCTCACTATGAGCATTATGCTCATGATGAGTGGTCCATAAGAGACCTGTTGCACTGGCTAAATTATCCGTCCCTACCCATCACATTTCCTTGTTTCGAGTCTTGTGGCGTTTAAATTATTCTCGTCCTGAATATAGCTGAAAAATTGCTCGCTGGACGTTAAACACCAATCAGTCAGTCAATCAGTGAGACTATTCCTTTGTTGAGACCAAATAAATATTAATGGAAAAAAAATAGCTTGAATAAAATTCAGGCTACCATACATTTCTAAATAAATATAAACCTGCACATCCTAGCACAAAATATGATGTATGCATACAGAATGATTATTGTAGCATAACATGTTTATAAAAAAAATGTTGCAATTAATATTATCTTTCATTATTAGAAATAATACTATTATAAAACAACAAAATATATACAAAATAAATAATTGATTATTAAAGTTATAATACTATTATATCAAACATATAAGTATCATTATGTAAACTATTATTGTACATATAACACATAGATTATTATTACTAGCCAAACTATAATACAAATGTCATACGTGAGCATAAAAATACAAAATGGAATCATGTATACTATATCACCCTAATAACTTGTGTAAGAAATATATCTCTTACATAGTAGAAAATGTCTGAAAACAAGATCCCTGGTATCAGTACATGTATATTCTTCAGAGAAGAAATAGTTCACTGATGAAAAAGAGGAAAGCCCTTATAAAAAATCCTTACGCCTTCATTTTCTAGTTGATTCGACCAAGTTTGTTACATTTTCTACAATATTTTGCAAAAAAATAAAAGAGGAAATTTGCTGACAAGAGGAAAACTTTCATCTCTTATTCTTACATGTATATGGAGGTAACAAGACCACCTCAAATCTTCCTACACAGATTACTTTACTAAATGATTATGAAGGACCAAATATGTATAAGTATTTCTTATTTCAATATAAGTAACATATGCTATAGTCCATTTGACTTCTATAAAACCTACAGAAAAAAAAATCTTAAAAATCCAGTTTTCAAATCAACAATTTTATTTCTAGATGTATATTAATATGATATACCGGTATACGAACTCTGACAATTAATTTCAAAATTTTTGGTCAATTATTAAAAAAGTTATCCATTAGGTCTCTATGTTAATTATATTTTCTGAAGTGTAAAAATCTGGCTGGAGTGAGTACAAATAACAGACTGTACCATGTGACATAGGACATTTAAATACATGTATTAATGGACATCAATAGCCATTGACAATCACCTTAATGGTCAGTTGATGGGTAGCCTTTTAATATTTAAATATCCTATGTCACATGGTGTAATGAAATATACATTGAAAGCACATGTCTGTTATTTTGTTTTGATGGTTGGGCTCTTACACTATTTGTACTCACTCCATGCAAATTTTTATACTTCAGAAAATATAATTAACATAGAGACCTAATGGGTAACTTTTTTAATAATGGACCAAAATTTTTGAAATTAATTGTCAGAGTTCGTATATATCATATATTAATATACATCTAGAAAAAAAATTGTTGATTTGAAAACTGGATTTTTAAGAATTTTTTTCTGTAGGTTTAATAGAAATCAAACAGACTATATAGGAATGTTCACCAATCTCATTAGTGATGTCATATTCACTAATCTGCATGTCATTAAACAAATAATTGGTTGGCAGTAAAACAATAACGTAATTGACAGGAAAGTAACAAATTTTTGAACTTTTATAACTTTTTTGTTTCCAAACCAATTGTGGTTCTGTTAATTGTTTTAGAGACTTAAGAAAATTCATTTTTGTTCTGTCAGTTTACATTTTTTTTATTTTGATATGATAAATTTATAATTCTATTGAAAGACAAGCGAAATTTTTGATTTCCTGCCAACCACACAGGTAAATTCTCAAGCCTGTGACATCACAGCGAACATCCCTATACAAAAGCTGCACCAGAAATATTTTTATATTTTGGATGTTTGCTTCCAGACAGAAATCTTTCACACATTCAAATCTTCTGTTCTTTAGATTAACTACTTGAATATTCAGATTAAAACAAAATTATTTCCTACATATGAAAAATTTAACTTTTCCTCCACAAGTTCTATCAAGAGACCATTTTAGATATCTTCTCAATCTGATAAAAAAAATGGTAAGGTTTTACAATTCTAGAAATGGAATATATGACAAGTATCCATGCATAGAAAATAATCCATACACATTAATTATATTATTGCCATCACCAAAAACAATGTAAAATAATTAAAACATACAACATCCCTTTCAAACATATTTGTTTTATTGTATTATCAATTATATATCATACTAAAGCGAGTAAAGATTACTGCAAAATTCTGTTAGTTGTCATTCCGAGGATTAATTCCAAACCTTTAGAACATATTCACGCCAGTCTTTGCGTAACTCATCATTCAGCTTTTGTTTGCGGTTTTTATATTCACCGGACTGAGGAAGAATCCGCGGTTTTGCAGTTTTGTCCCAGAATTCTTTATCTCTGTTGACATGAGGTTGCTAAGCAAACAAAATCATCACAAATTTTTAAAGAAAACTATTTTATGTAACCACCAAATACAAAAATCACAAACAGGTTTTAGTTACAATGTATCTCATGCAAATTTATTCAAAACATGCATCAGTTCCAATTATTTACAGATAATAACGCATGATAATAAATGGCTATGCCTGGCATAGCATGATACAACTGCAGCAAGTGAAGAATGGCTTCCTCTTTCAGCAGTTTACTGACATGATTATTGTCCAGCAAAAGTTATACTAGGTAGAATCTGTTTAAAAAGTGCAAGAAGGGATTCATAGAAAAAACATTAAAACTTAAAATAAAAATTTAAAATTTTGGGCATTGATTGCTTTTGGTCACCATATATCTCAGAAATGGCAAGAGCAACAACAAATTGGTGGAAACAATTCAGCTGGAAATTTTCTGATAAATTGCATGGGCAATAAACACATACAGAATTCATTTTGGGCATTCGTCCCTTTAGGCTCCCTTTGATCTTTTCTATCTTCGAAATCATAACAGCTATGTCAAATCTGTTTGAACCGCACACAGAGCAAATTTCCAATGGAACTTAAAGAAATATTCCTGTCAAAATTGGACTTAAAATATAAAAATTCAAAATTCAGGTATTTTCACTATTTTCATACCCCTTGTATCTTCAATAGAGTAAGAGCTATACAGCATCTGTTGGCCTATCACATATAGAGAAGTTCATAAGGCACATAGACAAAACTAAATTAATCAAACTTGGCTGAAAAATAAATATGAAAAATATGAAAAAAAAACACCATTTTTGGGACATTGGGACCTCTTGTTCAGAAACAGGTATGGGTAGAATCTCCCATTTCTACCCTAACGTGTATTGTTTCAAGGATCATTGTGTTACTAGTAAAATGTCAGAAGTTATTGCATGGAAGCCATTGTTTCTACAGATAGACAAAGATAATGACGACAACTGACCCATATCATAATACAACAACAAAAACATTTGTATGTCTCTATAAAAATCAATACATGCAAACTACTAAATAAAAAAACAAAACCCAAAATATAAAGTTGCTTCACTAATTTTCATTCAGTTCAATTATCGTGGATTGACAGCAAAGATAGATTTGTTGACATTTAAATTTGAAATGTTCATATATTGTTCGTGACTTCTCATTTTAAGTTTTCAGTTTGTGGATTACTGAAATTAGTGGATTGGTGGTACCCATGGTATGTTGACTTTTTGTGGATTTACGGCACCCATGGTATACTGAAATTAGTGGATTGATGGTGCTTATGTATACTGACTTTTGTGGATTGGTGGTACCCATGGTATGTTGACTTTTTGTGGATTTATGGCAACTGTGACATACTGAAATTAGTGGATTGATGGTGCCTATGTATACTGACTTTTGTGGATTTACGGTACCCATGGTATACTGAAATTAGTGGATTGATGGTACCTATGCATACTGACTTTTGTGGATTGGTGGTACCCATGGTATGTTGACTTTTTGTGGATTCATGGCACCCATGGTATACTGAAATTAGTGGATTGATGGTGCCCATGGTATACTAACTTTTGTGGATTGGTGGTACCCATGGAATACAGAAATTACTGGATTAATGGTACCCATGGAATGCCGAAATCTTTGGATTTATGGAACCCATGGTATACTGAAATTAGTGGATTGATGGTGCCCATGGTATCCTAAAATTTGTGGATTGATGGAGCCCATGGCATACTGACTTTTGTGGATTGGTGGTACCCATGGATTGCTGAAATTAGTGTATTGATGGTACCCATGGTATACTGAAATTAGTGGATTGATGGTGCTACCCATGATATACTGATTTGTGTGGACTGATGGTACTAATGAAAATATTGTAAATTGGTAAACAACTCAACTCACACTGGAGTTTAATCATGTTAAATAAACATACCCTACATAATCTCTTTAATCACAAAAACCACAATTAAAACAAAAAGCCACCATAGATTAGTTTTCAAAACAAAATACAATCAAACAATATATATCATAGCAACAGATTAACAGGCTTTTGAAATTAAAAAAAAGTAATTTCATAATTAACTGATTGCTGTCAATAAATTATAGGGTTTTGATATACCTCCAATAAATGAAAGTGTCATTTACATAATAAACTGTCAATAACAAAGCTTTACATCTACATTTAAATTAAAGCAATTTAAGATTCAGCTTTGTCCTAACATTTGATGCCTTTAATCTCCTAACTCAGGCATCAGAAACATTTTTTAACAGAACTGCAAATTGAAACATTTTTGTCTATTATTAACATTCAAGTTTTTATTTAATTGTCCAAAAGCTCAAATTTGAATAAAATCTAAATTTCTAATTTGTCTAGAAATGCCTTGGTTTAAAAATTTCTGGTATTATCGATAATTCTAACATGGTGTCCTTCTTTCACTTTGTAGACAAACGAGCGATTTATCAATGGTATAATCTCATTCGCACATGCGTCGGTGAATGTGACTGACTTTTCCATTGGCAGCATAAATTGTGTGCAAAATTTTCCACAAACGTAAATATAAATTACCGTCTTCCAATCAAAGTATACTACCGTATTTGTACTCTCAGACATATCAGAATCGAAATAAATCATGGAAGCCAGAATGTGTTTTGAGTTTTAACATGGGTTGGCGGAACACAATTTGGCTTCCATGATTTATTTCTTATTAATAAATGAGCAGAATATGCTATACACTAAAATAGAGTACTGTAACCACAATTCCCGTTATAAATGACAACAAGACCAAATACCACTAAATAAAAGTATTGTGTCGAGGTTTTTTGTTATTTACAAACGATTTCAGTTTTATTTCCATTTATGTCCACTAATAAATCCTTATCCCTTCTTTTGAATCATAAGAAGAAATTTGAAATATTTCATGTGTATGTATGGGTAGATTAGACGTTGTACACAAATACAAGGG
The DNA here is from genome assembly GCA_002080005.1 of Gigantidas platifrons. NCBI lineage: Eukaryota > Metazoa > Mollusca > Bivalvia > Mytilida > Modiolidae > Gigantidas > Gigantidas platifrons. The sequence goes on along the minus strand of MJUT01002315.1, from coordinate 124,659 downwards.
AAGGTAACGTGTGTACCTTTCTGGCTGTCGTTAAAGATATCTCAGCATTAGATTTCAGTCTTTAAGCTCATGTCCACATGTCTGATAGCTTTTACAGAAAAAATGAGTTATAAAGCAACATGACAAACAATAACAGTTATTACATTTAAATATTATCTATACAAAGCCCCACGTCATACAAACTTTTATACCCGTTCTAAAAAACTGATCATTTCCTTGTGAGCCTCTTGTTGAAAGTGACGTTTCTTTGTGTCATATTCACCAATGGGAATTATAGGAGGTGATTCCATCAATTCACGATCTAACGTCGCTCGAAAACTGTCTCGATCTTCTTTTTGCTTTTTATAAACTTCATTTTTCTATACAGATGAAACAAGTTATTGTCAAAATAGGTACAAACATACTATTATAATACCAGGTCAAATAAGGAAAAATGGTAAATAACTTACATACACTTAAATACCGTACTAGAATTTAGATAATACGCTAATACCGTACTAGAATATAGATAAAGTAAAGCTGAACTTTCAATGTGATCTTATTTTATCTTAATTGTCTATATCAATTTATGCATTCATTAAATCTGAAAAAACCTATATCATAAATACTGAAAAATGATTTTTAAAACAATATTTGAGAAAACAGACATAAAATAATTAATAGATGTCAAACAGTATTTCATAAGGTGAGATATTAGCCCTAAGATAGATGGTACTATCTTTAACAATATATGTTTTTACTTTTATCTTTCTCAGACAAACCTGTAGGGCAAATGCTTTATAATTTTTCTTCCGCTCAGCCTGTAATTCTCTTTGTTTCTTTGCATACCCCTCCCCTACCGGAAATATCTTCACAGCATTAAGATTTATCGATTCCGTATCTGGTTTTCTGTCTACACAGGACTATCAATACATACATGCAAAATTAGTTAACAATCAAAAGTATCAATTTTAGGCTTAGGTTTGTTTATTTTTCTTTTTAGTAATAAATCCATTCTAAAAATGGCTTCTGCTTTTATTACAAACTAAAATTTGACTATACTAACAACATATTAACATAATATCAAAGATTTGTTCTATAAGTTTCAATAACATTGATGTACAATTTTTGTATGCAGTAAATTGATACTTATAAATAAATCATCATGCAATAAGTATTACAGCATGCAAATTATTAAGAAAAATCTAAAAATTAAAACAATGATAGATGCACTTGTAATGTAATAAATCACATGGAAATCCTTCTCCATGGTTACAATGATTTTACACATGTATTACAATAGCAATACCAAATCTTTAACATAATTATCATGTTTCTATGACAACTAAAAATCATCACTGATACTCAACATATAGTAAATAAAAATTTATTTGTTAAAACAAGACAAGAAAAATAATTTAAGTATACAACAAACCTCATCCTTCTTCGTATCTTCTGGATATGTTTGTGTGGCAGTTTCAGGTATATTTTGCTATATACATAATGTAATAAAGTTATAACAAACATATAAATATGCTAGCTAATTACTAGAACATGCAAATTACTGTTTCAGGTTTATTTTGCTATACACATAATGTAATTAAATAAAGTTATAACAAACATATAAATATATAATTCAACACTAGCTAATTACTAGAACATGCAAATTACTAACATCTTAAAAATAGCATTTTATATTAAATCTTGGTGAAAAAAAGACATTACACATTCAAACTTAATAAATGTAAAAGTACCAGTATTATTAACAAACACTAGAAAGAAAGCTTGAAGGTTACTTTTCTTTAGATTATATTATTATAATATGAACTTATTAAAATAGATTCCATAACAAACACTAGAAAGAAAGCTTGAAGGTCACTTTTCTTTAGATTATATTATCATAATATGAACTTATTAAAATAGACTTCAAACAAACAGATTAACCTGTTTAATTTTATCTTTTTCTACATAGACCTTGTACTAAATAATCTCAGTTAAAGATTCTCATTTTAACATTTATAGGATTATTTTCCTGCTGGTATCAGAGTGTTAAAGCAACATTTATAAACTGATGTTATTTCTAAGGCAATAACAAATGCTAACCAAGACTGGTGAACATTGTTTCCCCTTCCTGCTTCTGTCCAGCCACCACAAAAGTTAGTATATTCAACTCCTACATTTTAAAAGGGAATTTCTCAAAACTTAGGTGGATACTTATTACCATATGGAGATTTACATATAGGTAAGGGAGTTTGATCTGATCCCTTTTCAAGGAGTTCCCTGATATAGTTGACTTTTGATTATGATTTATTTTAAAACAGTCTTGACAACATAAGAATTTCTATTGAAAAAAAATGATAACATTTCAACTTCTAAACAACATAAAACAAAATAGACTTAATAAGTTAATTAAGGTGGTCCTGAGCGTCCAAATGATAAAAAGAAATGGCATTATTTATTTCATATACATATCACTAAATAAAAAGCCTATACTTTCATACTCAAATGGAATAAAATCCATAATAAATTTCAAAGGGAGATAAATCTCCTTTTCCAGAATAGAGACTAATACAACAAGAGAAAAAAGATTATTAATTGTTAAACAGCAAATAAAGACAATAGTTAGACAGCAAATAAACACAAATGTTAAACAGTACATCAACACAAATATTATAATGAATATTCAATTATTTAAGAGAGACAAGAACATGCATAGATACTAGAAATAATGTGGCTTTTTTTAACTTGACAAAATTTAAGTCAAGTTAAGATATTCTTTTGAACTTTTCCTTATTAAGATTATACATGCATTTTAAAGAAAAGGTTAAAATATATTTTCTTTACTTAAACTGCATTCATTAAAGCTATAGAATAAATTGTAAGCTGAAGAAGACTTCTTAATTTTATATGACCTTTGAACTGAAGCCATTTTTTATTTCTTTAGAAAAAAAAATTGAAATTTAATCTCCATTTTATGATGAACAGGGAAAAAAAAGCCACAGATATTCCAGAGTACAACAAGTTTGGAACTCATTTTAGTTTAGAACACATTTTAGTGTAAGACAGAGGACCAGACAAGTATATAACAGGGAACCAGATAACATCTACATTACATGAATTAGCACATATATCACACTGGTACCTTTTCCATTATATCTTTATATTCTTGTTTTCTTTCATCGGCAAACACTTTACGTTTTTCATAATTATAAGAATCAACACCAGCTATAATTCCTTTAGGATCAGAGTGATCATTCCATTGTCGTCGTTCCCTTTGATCAGGAGATTTCTGTAGTTATAAATAGCAATGATAATACAATATCTCTCTTCATTTGGATAATCATTAATTGTTTGGTTTGGTTTATGGTGTTTAACACCACTTTCAACAATATTTCAGTTATATCGTGGTGGTAAGTTTTACTGGTGGAGGAAACAAGAGTAGCCGGAGAAAAACAATGATCTGTCCCAAGACACTGACAAACTATCACATACTGTTGTTTCAAGTACACCTCGCCTGAGTGGGATTAGAACTCACAACATTAGTGATGATAGGCACAATATCCATAGGTAGTTGTAAATGCAACTACCATACCATAACATTAATTGTATAAAAATATTTACGTAATTGAATAAAACATTTTCCTGCATATTTCCACCTTTGAGGGGAAAAATACTTTTTTATATGATTAGTAATATTGGAATTAAGAACAAAATCATTACCGGTACCTTAAAGATATTTGTAATCAACAACATTACTTTTGATATTAAAAGAAACAAAACAAAAAATAAAGGGAAGTAATCACTGCAAAGATATGCATACATATATAATTATGAAGATTAGTGCAAAGAAAAGAAGAAAGAAAAAAATCATAAAAATAAACATCTTAAATAAATAATTTAAATTCAGACCTGAAAAAAATATTTATAAATATGTACATTATATATCACACAATTGTTTATCAATTGACAATGTAAAAATAGATTTACATATTGTTTAATAATACAGTATACATTCCAATTAAAAAGCAAAAACATATATTTATAATGTCATAAAAATAAAACGAAATAATACCTCTGACATGACTTTATTGTAATCTTTTTGTCTTTCATCCTTAAATATTTTTTTTCAAACATTTTCATAATATGAATCCTTTGCAGCAAGAATTCCTTTAGGACTTGACGAATCAACCCATTCATGATTACTTTCATGTTGCTGTTAAAAATGTGTAAACATACTTTCTATTTAAATGAAAGCAAATTAAACATATCATTGCCTCTCTTTATTTCTAAATTATTTTCCATGATACAAGAAAATCTTATTCTTTTAAATTAATAATTTTAATTCGTAATTGTTTTCATCATTTTATCAACAATAAAGACTAAAATTTTATGACTGAATTTTATACTCTCACATATTGTTTATAATACTAAATTAACATGAATTATTTTAGAGCAGCAAGGCATTTAACAGTAGAGCTGCACAAAAAAACAGAGTAGAAAATAAAATAATGGTTGAACATTTATCTTAACATACAAACTATCAAAATAAATAAAAATATTTATTTGACCTTGACATGCCAGGTCAAAGTAGGTCACAATGACACCTCATTTTTATATATGACATTCTGCCATGTCATAATACATAATAATAATGGGCTCATGTCATAAAACAAAGACATTTATTTATTTGACATCGACCTTTAAGGACAAGGTCACAGTGACCTCATTTTTTACACAACACTCTGTCATCTTCTAATACATATATATACAAAATATGCTGGTTGTGGGTCTTTTTAAACAAAATTACTTATTTGACCTTGATATTAAAGGTGAAGGTCACAGTAATCTCATTTTTATATATGACACTCTGTCGTGTCCAAAAATAATGGAAGGACAGGAAAAATAATAATAGGGCAGCAAAACAATGTTTAATCAGCAATAAATTAATTTTATAGTCACTTGTTTTGATTGGTTTAAAAAGTTGAGGTTATTTGTCAATGTTCAGAATCGAAAAATAGACGTTGTTCTCAAGGCATCGCGTGCCGTTGTCATCAGATGATTTTCTTTAAATGAGGCACCTTTGGGGTTATTTAAATTTATTTCTGATTATTTGCTTTATTTTGAAAAAATAAATATATTTTTTAATATCATAACAAAAAAGTTTGAATTAATTTATAAGGATTGATCGAAATTATTTGTTCGGTGCATTCGAAATAACCTCAATCATATTGTACACACCCTTCCTTGCTTAACCCGTTATGCAGGTTACAAGGTGTGTACAACCTGATTGAGGTTATTTCTTCATGAACCGAACAAAATTTTGCAATCAATCCATAAATGAATTTATGGCTGAGCTGTAATGAAAACATAAGAAGAGCAGAGAGGACGAAATAATAAAATGGCACAGAAGCAATGCAAAGTATGGAAGAGCATCAATTAAAAGTATGATAGAGCAGCAGTGACAATTTTATGGCATATCAGCAATGAAAATAAAGGCAGAGCAGCCATGGATTTTTATGGCAAAGTGTAAAAAAAAATAATGGCACTGCAGCAATGAAAAGAATGACAGAGCATAAACAAGAAATGTGTGCATCACAAAATACGCCCGTCTAAATAAATTATCAAACGGTATAATGGTAATGACCCCAAATTAAATAGGGTTCTTCCCCTTCCACAGGGGAATCATGTGGCCAAGTTTGGTAAAGATCCAATATACAGAACTAAAGTTATCGTGCAGAAACAATCCTATTGTCAAATATTCTATTTATAGTAACGGTGACATTGACTTTAGACCTAATGACCCCAAAATAAATAGGATTCTTCCCCTACCACAGGGGAATTATGTGGCCAAGTTTGGTAAAGATCCAATATACAGAACTAAAGTTATCGTGCGGAAATGACCCTGTTGTCAAAAATTATATTTATAGTAACAGTGACCTTGACCTTTGACCTAATGACCCCAAAATAAATAGGATTCTTCCCCTTCCACAGGGCAATCATGTGGCCACGTTTGGTAAAGATACGATATACAGGACTAAAGTTATTGTGCGGAAACCTGTGTGGACTCCCGCCCGCCGCCCGCCATACCCAATCACATAATACGGCCCGTTTCGAGACGGGCATATAAAAATTACTGTAAGAGCAGCAAAGAAATTACTTGTAGAAGAGCAGCAATAATTATATAATAGTTACTGATATGGAAGGCAATATCAGGATATACAGATTGCCCAAGGGCAGTCTGTCTGTCTATCCTGATATTGCACTCCATATCAGTAACTATTGTGTTTATTGTATTGAAGACCAGAATCTGACACATACAATATAAATGCATAGAAATTTTTAATCAGGATCATTGAAGATTTCCCTAGGCATTATTACCTTTGTTATTACCTAATCTTAATTGAATACGGCGATTGTTTGAATGGTGTTCAACTTAATATAATGAGAAATAAAATGAGATTATAAGTAACATTGTAATTTATTAAAACGTAAACAAACAAATATCCATGTATAGACCAGTAGTACCAGTAAATACACGGTTTTTGGACCGGTTTATATCAGCACTCCAGTCTATATCGCGGAAGAGTGAAGATCACGTGGAGAGTGTTCAGCCAATTAAATGTATGATTTTTAATCTGATAAGCAATAATATACATGTATATGTATATGTATATATATATATATATACATTTTTTGTAATATATAAATGTAAATAATTCTTGTTCATTTAACATTCATTGCAAAAAAAAAATAGGTTTAACTAAACCATAATCTGAACAATAAAAAGTCATGGTGAAATTATGCTACACAAAAATAAAAATAAAGAAAGTTATAGCACAACCTGATTAAAATCACATCTCTCACCTCTCTCCTTACTGATATGTTGCGGCGGGCACGTGAAATCTGAGGAAATCTCATTATGGGTCACATGTGGGTGACCCTATATTTCCATCAAATGAAAATGGTAATTAGGAGACTATGACAGCAGTAAAATTTATAATTACCAGTAATCTGCTTTGTTTACTACGAGCGATCTGATTGGTCGGCAAAGGTAAAACCCATATTTTTCATATCATTAAATATTCTTGACATGTGTAGTGTAGTTTCTTCAGATCTCCCACACCATGGCATATCAGTAAAGGGAAATAAGTGAAAGATGTGATTTTAATCAGATTGGTTATAACAATACAGGATTACGCTTAGAGTTATGGTGTCTAATGCCACTTTCAAAAATAACAATCCATCAATGTGTACAAATACAACAATAAACCATACAAACAAATTTTTGTAATGATACAAACAAATATCAATATTCATAACAGTTGTTCAATAATCCTTAAAAAACATGAAATACATTTTTATATTAAAATCCTCAATAAACAAAATCAATTTCTACTTCTGTAGAATAATGCTGTCTTCTATAATCATAGCCACCAGAATTAATACAATAAAAATCTCTGTTACAAAGTAGATGTCTACAAATAACACATCAAAACTTTAAAAAAAAAAAAACTATTGATGTACATAGTTCACCAACTTTCTTCAAGTATACTCAATCATTTTAAATTTACATATTCTCAATCCATTTGGTGTTATTTCACAAATCAGAAATGGTAGTATAAAAGAATAAATAAATTTGTTGAATTGATGGAATATAGCAATAAAAAGTCAATTAAACAACTTCATTATTAAAGACCTACAATTAACCCCACCAATTCTAATGAAGGATCCCACAGAAACACAATTAACCCCACCAATTCTAATGAAGGATCCCACAGAAACACAATTAACCCCACCAATTTTAATGAAGGATCCCACAGAAACACAATTAACCCCACCAATTCTAATGAAGGATCCCACAGAAACACAATTAACCCCACCAATTCTAATGAAGGATCCCACAGAAACACAATTAACCCCACCAATTCTAATGAAGGATCCCACAGAAACACAATTAACCCCACCAATTCTAATGAAGGATTCCACAGAAACACAATTATCCCATTCAATTCTAATGAAGGATCCCACAGAAACACAATTAACCCCACCAATTCTAATGAAGGATCTCACACAAACACAATTATCCCATTCAATTCTAATGAAGGATCCCACAGAAACACAATTAGCCCCATCAATTCTAATGAAGGATCCCACACAAACACAATTATCCCCATCAATTCTAATGAAGGATCCCACAGAAACACAATTAAACACACCATTTCTAATGAAGGATCCCACACTAACACAATTAACCCCATCAATTCTAATGAAGGATCCCACAGAAACACAATTAGCCCCATCAATTCTAATGAAGTATCCCACAGAAACACAATTAATCCCACCAATTCTAATGAAGGATCCCACAGAAACACAATTAACCCCATCATGTCTACTGACAGATCCCATAGAACTACTATTAACCCCATCATTTCTAAAGAGGAATCCCGCAGAACAATGATTAACCCCATCAATTCTAATAAAGGATCCCACAGAAACACAATTAACCCCATCAATTCTAATAAAGGATCCCACAGAAACACAATTAACCCCATCATGTCTAGTGAAAGATCTCATAGACTGACAGAAACCACAGATCCCACTGAACTATTATTAACATCATTTTTTAAGAGAAATCACATGATTAACCCCAACACTGATATCAGTGTGTAGGAATTTATTGCTATTGGTATAATATGGTAGTACACAATACTGCTTTCTAAATATATTGGTCCCTCTTACTACATGTATAACCAATATCCCTCAAGCTTATTGCTATATGTTTATGCAAGATATGAGAATTTGCAAAACAATTAAAAATAATTGTTTTTAAAGGTAATATTGCCATCACCAATTTCAAAAGCAAAAAAATATATATATACTGTGAATTTATTTGTTCTCTTGTTTTTGTGCACATTTCTTTTATCTCATGTAAACCACAAAACTTAATTTTAGAAATAATAATATGGAGATTTATTTTTGGTAGATTATGTGATGTAGTCACATAATCTACCAAAAACAAATCTAGTGCCCAAAAATCATTTACCAAAGAAAATTGACATGCATTGTAAATGAAAATAAATAAATTCACAGTAATATAACATTACGGTACCTCATACATCCCATGCTAATACATTATTTCTAACTGTGTTGTAATTCCAGAAAAGTTTTTCCTGACAAACATACAAGAAAATTTCCACTTAATTTCCAAATAATTTCAGTTGGCTAAAAAATTTTGTTATATAAAATGATATGGCCTTCCTATCATTGTAATACATTACAAATACTGTTTAAAAAACAGAGCTTTTCTGGACTAGCAACAATCTAAAAAATTCCATATTGGTGTAGAACCCTACCAAAAATCAAACCAAATGTATATCTGTGGTGCTACCACAGCAACCAATCAGATACCTGAGCCTGCATTTCTTGGTACTCTTTAGTTCGTTCCTCCTTTTGATGTTTGTTCCAATCTTCATACTTATATTGACCGATCGGTAACCCAAATTTGGGAGGGTCTACATCATGTTCTGGTTGAGTGAAGTCACAGAACTAAGAAAAATATCATCTTGTCAATTATCTCATTGTCTATTTTGAAAATTTATACTTGGGGGATAATACTGACCGCTTTATTCCTCAATAAACGTCAGAGAATATCGAAAGGGCAATTAAAAAAAAGACAATCCAGAGAAACTGGCAACATAGGGTACGGTACACAAGACAAAAAAAAAACCAACACAATATGTGTTTGACACCACTATATGTAAACAAAGACAATTAACGTAAATAAGACATGTACACTCCTACACACAAATCTCAGGTTCTAACTCTATTTATTAAACAATGGCTGTTGGGATATTTTAAAAATAATTTATAATCTTGAGGATGAAACTTCTTGTGTATAAAGACTTTTATTGTAATGTTGAAATGTATCATTCTAGCATTATTATTTTCCAAATACAAATGTAGCAACAATTGACAAATTCAACAATTGTCTCCCTTTTTACCTTGTCATGCATTTCACTTTTAAGTTGTTGGTCCATGTATTTCTTCAGTGTCATATCTCTTTTGGCTAACATCTCGTCTTCTGATGTCATTTTCTCTCCTTTCTACACAGTCAAATATAAAACATTTTCTGCATTCACATATTAATGAGAAAAAAAACATTACAATAAAAAAGAAATTTTCTTTCCTTTTAGCACAAAAAGTAAAATTTAACCTTTTTTATAGTCTAAAAATAAAATGCTAAAATGTAGCAATAAAAGTTGGATTTTTTCTCCTTTCTACATTAAAATATTAAACACTGAATTTTATATCCTTTTAAAAATACTATTTTACCACAGTAGCCTCCCTTCACAATCAGCCTAGTTACCTCTCTTTCAACAGTACACTTAGTTGCCTCCCATCACCATCAACTTGGTTATACCTTATTAAAAAATATTTTAATACTAACAAGAACAAACTTCCCTTGACACAACAAAAAGCATCAATCAAGTTATATTTACTGCTAAAACCAAGACTTACTTTCCCATGATGCATTTTTAATGTATTAAAATTTAAAATCTGATTGCCTTATTTACAATTTTGTAATTTGATGTGTCCTCACATATCATGGGATCATGGATGATAATTAAGAAACAGGATAATTTCTTTTTATTGTAATGCCTTTGATAAAGTTGTCCGCTTATAAGAAAATGCAGGACTGTTCCTGCTGAAAAGTTACTCGAGAAAGATAATTAGATGATATTTCAGATTAGTTGGGGTTTGTAGCCAACTTTTGACAATATTTCAGCCATATTGTGGCAAACGATTCCTAAAATTAAAAAAATCCAATTAATATTACAGACATATAGATTGTTATTGTGAAATTTTATATCAATATTGTGAAATTAATATTTTGTAAAAAGTCAAAATGGAAGATACAATTGTTAGGATTAAAGAGTGAAATTTGAAGAAAAAGGTTGTGAAAAGTAACAGATAAAAATATAGCAAGGTTGATTATAAAAAGTAAACACCAGTATATCCACCCATCCTTCTGTACAAGGGGTGTAACCAGTTACAGCAGAAAATTCCAGTCAAAGCCAGGTATAAATAAAAATTGTGCAGAAAAGGAGATCCAGAACAAAAAGAAATAACTCACAAGAGAAAAGACAAGAAAGTATCAGATGTGTGCTGTATAAAAAATGGCCACTCTAGATTTTGAAGAAAAAAATGTAGATAATTGTGTATTTATGTGCACAGAGATAAAAATAGCCACACAATCCCACACACAAAGTAAAAATGTGCAGTAAATAGGGGAGATAATCCATCAGAGTTATCTACCTTGGCTAAGTGTTCATTGTATTCTCTGTTTCGTTGTTGTTCTTGGATCCTTTTTGCCTGGTCATATCTGTTTTGATTAATGGGTAAACCTTGCATATTTTCTGGTGTATACTGGCGATAAGAAGGACGATTGGTCTAAAATATAGTCCATAATTTAATAATAAATCATAATTTAAAAAGTATGAACACCTATATCATTGGACTATTGTCCACATTTTTTTTTTGGCTTCCTGAACAATAATAGGATAATTTATATAAAAATAATTGCACAAAAACTTAAGTTGAAGTTTATGATTTAAAAATATAACTTTGACTATCTGTGTTTTAAAAATATAAGTGCATTTATTCTTTATTTTAATTTCTAAAATATATATTAAAATCATGGAATAACAACATAATAAAAATAATTTTTAATTTGTACAAAACTTATACACAGAAAAATAATAAAAACCTATACTACAATTAAATTACAAATTAAAAACATAAAATGAAATAATTTAATGTAAAAAAAGTTAAATTAATTAGAATAAAAAAACAATAAATCTAGCTTGTGTTAGTCTAACAAGGTACACTGGCTTGTGAAATAAACTCTGTTATTATATAGTGAGACTTTACAGCTATTCTGAGTCTGTCATATTTATTGGTTTATTTCAACCAATCAAAATTCCCACATCAAGTAATTAATATATGTTGTAATAGTAAAAGCTGCCATCTTTAAAATTATAATAATTCAAATATAAAATCATTCTAATTCTGATGTTAATATTAATAATATCCCATGCCACCATTGAAGGGCAATGGGAAACTCATTGTAAAAGGTGAGTTTGAACAAAGTAGATATTGAAAAGAATGAAAAATATTAAATATGAATTTTTATTAATTATTTTGGGATATTTATGAACAGTCAAACAGTTGCATATATCATAGTTTTACTATGGGAATGTATTTTATACCATTAGGTTTCAAATACCCTTTTTAGGGCCTCTGATGGTGTGCTAAACTACTTGGTGATAATTTGGAAGTTCCACGACTTTTTATGGTAGATCATAACCTATGTTGGTGTAAAATCTATCAAATCAGCCAAGTTTTCCTTACTAATTTTCAAAGTGATTTTGGTCATGAAATGATTTAAAAAATTTTGGCTATAAATTATTTTAATTTTTGGAAGAGGATACTGTCATTAAGAGGTAAGACAGCTATATCAATAATCAAATCAATCAATTTATATATATATGCTTTTTTTTCAATTACAAATTGGTAAGCAGACAACTTGTTCTGATATTCGCACTCTATATAAATAAAATTGGAGATTTATTTTGCAATAATGGATTTCTGTGAGTAACATCTCATCAAAGGTAAAGCCTGAGATGTGAGATGCAAGGAGAAGTCCATTTTACACAACAAACATATCAACAATAGTCAATAAAAACATCCCAGTTACAGTACAGTCAGAGACAGATCAATTCCTGTGATAGACCAGTGCAGTCAGAGACAGATCAATTACTGTGATAGACATATCACTCATCTTTTGGTCTGTTTAATCTATTTACTTATTTTGATATGCCTTTTGGGTGTTAGTCAGTTACACTCTAAATGTAAAAGAAATTTTGAAGATATATCTAATAGATCAAAAGATATATCAGTATCACTAAGATGAGTGATATATGTCTATCATAGTGATTTATCATGGCATGTCTCTGACTGTACTGTATCACTAAGAGTGATACGTCTATCACTGTGATTTATCATGCTATGTCTCTGACTGTACTGTATACATAGACATCAACAATAAAATGTTTCTATCAAAGCAAGTAGCAAGCATGATAATAGATTTATCAATGTAAAATATCAAAGTAAAATTTAATATCATCAATAACATTTAAATATCATCATTTATAAATAAAATGTGTGTAAACCTCCTGTGCAACCATAACTATTTATAGTGAGTCTCACAGTGAAAACAGACTTCATTATTAAAACAACCAATCAACTTGTGGCCATAAAATATTCTTAATTTGTACATTTAATTGACATTTTATAGCATTTTCATCAACTGCCAAAGAAACATTTTGTGACCACAAAAAGGAGGAGTTAGGTTTGGTATCGGATCTAAACATACAGCCATTTTCTGCAATTTAGATTCCTCTCTCTTGCTCAACTGTATGAAAGGACAAAAAAAAACAATAAAATAAATCTTTAAATAGCAGTGATATAAATTTTTTTAGTGATATACAAAATTTTAATCACTACATCATTTAATAATACTTCATGCTCCTTTGGAACAGACTATAGAAATTAAATCTGAATATCTCATACTCCTTATTTGAAACAGACTATAGAATTAAATCTAAATATTTCATTCTCCTTATCTGGAATGGACTATATTAAACCCTTTCTTTATACTAATGATAAAATGAAATACACAGTTCCCAAGGGAGATAACCAAAGAAAGAAATCAAATGTCTGTGAAGCATCTAAATCTTGTTGACATGGATAAAATCCTTATTAGTTTACTTAAAGAAATGAAAGTCAAGAAAAAGAACATAACAGATATATCAGTACAATACATATAGAAAAAAAGTTCACTCATTAAATATGGTACATCAAATATGTAAAATAATTTCAGCAACTTGCACTTCATCTTTAAATAACTGGAATCAGCATGAACAAAGCTGAATATGTAAGTTTTTATTAAAGAAAAAGATAATAAAGTTATATAAATAACTAGCAGTGATTATATATTGTGATTGGAGATGAAAATAATTTGTGTAAAGATTGTAAAAAGTTAAGAATTTTTTTTTCAAATATTATAGAGCAGTAACAAGCACTGGTTAATGTCTGTTTACCTCATCCAATAGCTGATTATACTCCTCATTCCTCATCTGTTTAAGGGTTTTATTATGAGCATCATATTTGTCCTGATAGAGGGGTAGGCTAGTAAGTGTAGATGACTCTTTTTTACTCCTGGATGAACCTGGATTTTGCTAGAAAATCATGTGCAATGACAAAAAAATGATGCTGAGTACCGATATTTATTTGTGAATTAATTTTCAGGTCTTGTTACAAGAAAATAAACTACCTTAATACTACTGATAAATAGCTAAAGAAATTAAAAATATTAAAGAAAACAAAAATATAAGAAAATATCTGAAAAAAAACTTTTGACTAAGATGAATGTATGTGATATATAATGACGTGGATAATGAAGTGTGTTTAATATCAATACACATTATATATCACCCTTATAATAATAATAATAAAACTCAACGTTTCATTAGTTTCACATTTTTTTTTTATTCAAACGTACAAACATCCTTTAGCATTAGAAAGAAACAAGAACTATTTCTCTGTGTAGTCACATCACCAAGGGGGTTAAATTAAAACTTTGTGATATTTGCAGTGCTGTGTAATACCATTAAAAGCAAATGGTGATGCCAAGCTACAATATAAAAGCAATGTCTATGACGAGTCCAAATTTAGTCTTCAACAATGCCAAAAACCTCAAGATAAGTTAAGCCATACAGATATGTCAAAGTTTCATGCAAATTTTCCATGATAATGTCAAGGTCATGTCAAATGGTCCACTGATAACTATGAAACTTCGGCAACACACACCTTCCTGCTCCCAGTCAAAGTTTCTGTGTTAAAGTCAAACATTATTTAATCTTTCTAAAAATTTTGGTTTATAAATTAAATCTTAATCTTGGTTAAATATTCAGCAAGTCTTAGTTAAACCTTTTGTTACCATTCAAACCTCAATTTTATTTAAAAATTGGTAATTATTTAAATCTCAATCTTCATTTAAACTTAGGTAATAATATAAATATCAAATTTAGGACATAAAACTTTAACAATCATTTTTTAAGATAAAAAAAATATAATCTATTACCAGTTACATTTTAGTAAGACTCCTACAAATAATACTGAATATACTTCGATGAAAACAACACAGAATACATGTTTTTAGTCTCTAAATCTTTAAACTCTAATGCTAATTATATAAAACTTTGACTCCTCTTAAGTTTTCATATTTATTATTTTCTAGGAATTGTAATTAAATTTTAGAGTTATCTCCCCTTCTTAAACAGTACCCTGTTTGTTATGTGGGAAAAATGATGGGGAAAACTATCAATGTGAAATTAAATAAAACATTGAAATTTTTTGTTTTCCTTGTGTAAACTTTATTATTAAATTTATTAACCAGTAGGTTATATTATGAATACTACAGACTGGTTTGTATTTATACAGCAAGAACATTATTTTGCTCCAAAATGCTTTGCCGGTCTATTATGGCTTTTAAGACCATAATGGACCAGGTAAAAGCCATAATGGACAGGTCCATTATGGCCTTCTTCAAAAAGAATAAAGATTACCTAAAAATTTCAAAAATTTCATAAAATTTCAAAATTCTAAAATCAATAAAAAAACAAAATCAAAATTTTCAAAAAATTTCAATATTTAAAAAATTTCAAAAAATTTCAAAATGAGATCAAATTTTCATAAAGTTTAAAAAATTTCAGTTTTCATATACTTTCAAAATTTTAATATTTAAATAATAATATTGAAAAATGATAAAACAATTATAGCCTACCATTTCGGTCAATACTATGGCCTTCTTCAAAAATAATTAAGATTACCTAAAATTGAAATTGACTGGTTAATAAAAGTATTAAGAAATGGGTGTTTTCATAATGGGTCGGTTATATGTCCTCAGTTAAGTCATAATGGCCCCCGGAAGATTGTATTGACCCTCGGCATTGCCTCGGGCCAATACAACTTTCCTTGGACCATTATGACTAACCTTGGACATATATCCAGTCCATTATGAAAACACCCATTTATTAATACTATATTAATCAACTTTATTATTATTGATTTCATGTTTTACTGATCTACGAATTGTTCTAGTCTGATATCAATTATTTAAATAAAATCTATTTTACTTCCTAGTACAAATGATGTCAACAGAAAATGATTGTAAGTATGATGTCAAGCAACAGTAAATATCCAGATATTCTTCAATAAAAAACAGAGCATTCTGGAAAATATAACTACTGATGTGTAGTTTTAACAAGTGATAAATTTATAGCTTATATTAATCATAATAGGGAGCATGTTGACAGAATATGCTAACAAAAACATCATTTTCAGTTTTCTGTTAGATTTTTTTTCCTTTTAAATCAAAGAAAATACTAGATACATATTGATATCTACTCTACATTGTAACTAGAATTGTCTTCCCCTGGTCATAAAAACCCAAATCAGCCCAGTAATTTCTAACATTTAGTAGGTATATAAGTAACGTAATGCTCAGTTTTACACATCAGCTATTAATTCTACTATTCCCCACAGTGAGTACCTTCTGTAAGAACTCAATATATTCTTGATGTCTTTCTTGTGCAATTTCTTTTTGTCTCTTAGTCTGAAAATCTTCCTCAAGTTGTAGAGGTTCAACTTTAGTAGGATTTAGTTTTAATCCCTCCTATAGAACCAAACAGTGTGATTATTAAATGCATATATAATCCATATCTTTGTCATGATTTGTCCCATCACCACAATGATATATGATTTTATATTTCATTGTACTATATTCATTGTAATGTGTCAATAATAATTAGCACACAACTATCAATTTACTGTTTAAATTTGAAACAACAGCTAGTTCAAGTATTTCAATCAAGTTTCTAGTTTCTGAGATTTTTTTTCTTCATTATACCATAGTTTCCTATGCTAAAAATGTGAAGGTGGCCATCTTTGATTTTCAATTGACATGAAACAAACATTTGCTAAAGCATTATTACATGAACATTTCACAAAAGTTTGCTGTCAAATGGCTCAGAGGTTTCAAATAAAAATACAGTATATTAATCTATAAAAATTTTAAATATTTTTCCAGAGGATCCTATGTTAAAGCAATGTCCTGCGATGGAGGCCATCTTAGAAAGAATTCCAATTGCCAGAAAAAAACCGCACACACAAACTTGTCTTAGCGTCACATAAGAAACATTCCAGCC
The DNA here is from genome assembly GCA_002080005.1 of Gigantidas platifrons. Classification (NCBI taxonomy): domain Eukaryota; kingdom Metazoa; phylum Mollusca; class Bivalvia; order Mytilida; family Modiolidae; genus Gigantidas; species Gigantidas platifrons. Next base: position 107,350 of record MJUT01002315.1, on the reverse strand, counting down.
ATGTAACAACTTTATCACACATAAAGTTTTTGAGAATAAATTATTTAAACTATAGCCAATCAGAAAGCCTATCAGCCATGTTGAAATTCTTAATATAACAAAAATCATACATCATGTTGAGGATCATCCAAGTAACAATTCTACCAACTTTGTCCCCAATTGCTCCAGTGATTTCAGAAAAAAGATTGAAATGTAAAAAGTTAAAGGACACAGACAACATAAATGATGGCCGGAGTGTGATGACAATATCTCACATAGACCACCTTCAAAAACAGAAAATAGAGACATTTCAAGTTAACAGACAACATAAATGATGGCCAGAGTGTGATGACAATATCTCACATAGACCACCTTCAAAAACAGAAAATAGAGACATTTCAAGTTAACAGACAACATAAATGATGGCCAGAGTGTGATGACAATATCTCACATAGACCACCTTCAAAAACAGAAAATAGAGACATTTCAAGTTAACAGACAACATAAATGATGGCCAGAGTGTGATGACAATATCTCACATAGACCACCTTCAAAAACAGAAAATAGAGACATTTCAAGTTAACAGAAGTGCACATGAGAGAAATTTGTTTTTAAATAAAGAGATATAACGATGTAAGAATTACTCATTGACTAAACAGCGACATTTTGAAAACTCTGTTCAAGATTCTATAGACAAGAAGGATTAGGACCAGTGATAAAAGGACAGGAACCAAAAGTAAGAAGATTAGGGCCAAGAATGAAAGAAGAAGAAACAAAGAAAGGAATGTTGGAGAAAAAGGAAAAAAAGGATCCAAGGAGACATTATCTCCCCTTTTATATGTATACATTAAATGATTGTAGAAAGTGTATATCTTATTAAACCCTAAGATATGAAGGGACACAAATAACCCCTTTCTTCCCCCTTTATACATTAAATGATTACTGAAAGTGAATACTTTACTAAGTCTTAAGGCATGAAGGGACATAAATAACTCCCTTCCCCACCCCTTATACATTAAATGATTACTGAAAGTAGATACCTTATTAAGTCTTAAGATATGAAGGGACACAAATAACCCCCTCCCCCTCCCCCTTTATAAATTAAATGATTACTGAAAGTAGATACCTTATCAAGGTATTCATTATATTCCACATTTCTTTCTGATTTGTAAGCATTTTCACGTCTAGCACTATAATCTTCATTGAATTTCAGACTTCCATATCCTTGTGGAGTTCTCTCCCTTGTCAACAGTCTTGATGGCTAATTTAAATAAAAGGCCGTTGGCCACTGGCTCCCCGATGCCAAGGTTACATCGTAAGATTAAATTTTGAAACTACTGTAAACTAGAGGGTCAGGGAGCCTGTATCACTCATAATTCTGAAAGGGGACCATCCAAAGACCATTTTGCAGTAAAAAAAGGGGAGTAACTCTGGTTAGATTTGTCGAAAAATCATCATTATCGAACTTGACCTAGATATTCATGAGATACACTTACATACCAAACCTAGTTTCAATCTGACTTTTTGTTCACAAGTTATAATTTGGAAACCAAAATATTAGCAATATTGAAGTCTAAAAAGGGATGTAACTCTGGTAAGATTTGTCGAAAAATTATCGCTATCGCACTTGACCTAGATATTCATGAGATACACTTACATACCAAACCTAGTTTCAATCTGACTTTTTGTTCACAAGTTATAATT
>MJUT01002315.1:90045-105271 GCA_002080005.1 Gigantidas platifrons | reverse complement strand
CGAAAAATGTCATTATCGAACTTGACCTAGATATTCATAAGATACACTTACATACCAAACCTAGCTTCAATCTGACTTTTCATTCACAAGTTATCATCTGGAAACCAAAAAGCACACGGACGGACGGACGGACGGACAGACGGATGGACGGACGGACGGACGACACCCATTTCTATAGTCCCCTTCGACGAAGCGTCGGGGGACAATAAGTTCCCACAAAAATATGTAGTAACTTGAATTACTGTTATTTAAACTACATTAAAATCTAATTTATAATGTATATACTTCAATAAACCAATATTTAAAATGAAAATTGAATCTATTTAAAAAAAATTAAATGCATTATTTTGTCCACAAATTCCTATTTTCCTGTTGTTTTACACTTTTTCATATTAAGCTAAAATAAAATTATGGCTCTCATTTGAGGTAGACATTCAGATTAGTCAACCAGAGACATGATTTTTTTTCCTCTAATATTTTCACAAAGTTTTCATCACTGTGCTATGCGAATATGACTTTTTCCTCCATTGTCTTCTCAGTAAGGCAGAAAGCCATGGTTGATGTTTTGCAGACAAATTATGCAGTTGTCTCCCTTGTGAGGGAAATTGGAATGTCTGGAGGATAACAATAGGCTTGTTATCTGCGATTGTCAATTTTTGCACAAATTGTTTGTTTTTCAATCATGAGACTGTTTTCATCCAATGAAGATACGGTATTTTAAAATATAAAAAAAAAAAAAAATTCTATTAAACTCTGTTTATCCATCTTCCAAATGCAAACATGTTATTTTCTCTCTTTATTTTTGTTTGTTTGGTTGTTTTTTCTTCAATATCTAAGAATTTGATAAAAAAAAAATACCTTTCTTCCCATTTCAGATCTTAAGAAATTGTTATATTCTCGTTTTCTCTCCAAACCCCTGGCCGTTTCTCGTGCTGTCATTGTATCTTCATTGATATTTAGACTGGCATTCCAATGATCAGGAGTCATAGCTCTCAAGTTCATAAGTGAATTTTTATCAGTGGAAACTTTGTAACGAGAAAGTATTCTTTCAGAATTAGGCCTACCAAATGGCATGTTATTTGATGTAGAATCATTGTCAGCCATTTCTGGTCTGAATTGTCCTCTATATTTACAAAATAAAAATTTACATTTTTAAACTTGTATTTCTCCTAATGTCAATATATTTCATTTTCCCTAATCAGACATGAATTTAAATATTGTGATAACTTTAAATAAAATGGTCCTGTTTAAAATTTCAAAATAGAAAAAAAAATCGTTACCATGGAATAAACTTATAAGATTACATTGAGTAAATTACAGATTGTATCTTATAATAGTAAAATTATAATATTAGTAATATTATATAAATGAAAATTATTTTCTGTCTGTTATTTTACAATTGTTATGGCTTTAACAAAAAACAATGTTCTTTTTTTTAATTAATCTACACCAGTCTTAACATTAAGTCTAAATGTCTATCAACACTGTCACAAAGTCAAAGCAACAATACCCTTCTTCAATTTAGAACTAAACTAGACTTGAACCATGAAACACAAACCCCTCTACCTGACAAACATAACAAACCTGCTCTAAAAATTCATTATACTCCTTGTTTCTTTCTCGTGCTAAAGAATTTCGTCTCTTTGCTTGAAAATCCACAGGATCTTCATTTGTTTCTCTTCCTGGATCAGCCTCTTTTTGCTGAATTTCAAATGACTACTACGTTATTTCTTATAATTCAAATGGGAAGAGCAGGGAACTCAAAATATTATAGGGAGCATCTCAACATTTTTATAGGGAATAATACCTCAATGTTAAATGAAATGATGGGAAAAAAAGCACTGCAATAGCTTGTGACAAAAAATTCTTGACTATTTTGCAAGCAAGAATGTTTTGTCTTTACTTCATTCCAATAACCGATTCAGATAAAAAAAAAATGTCTGAATTCTGGGAATTATTTTCATTTCCTGCACACCAAAATGATGCCACTGGTCAAAACTGGGGCAAAAAATAGAAGCTTTAATCAATGGCATTCAAGCATTTGGGTTTTGATCCAAGTATATAGAAAATTACCAAAAATTCATATGATTCTAAAACAATTCATGTAGCAAATAACACAGCTGCAATAGTTTAAAACTAGACACAAAATCATAATATTAAAACAATACAAATAAATTACAAACAATGAAATTTGTAGAATTTATATTGACTAAAAATACTACGAATATAAAACTAATGGTGCTACTTACAACAATGGATGAGTTAATTAATATTCTTTTAAAATGCTTCTATGAATTTTCGCTTATTTTATATTTTGATATACAGACAAATCTGTATATAAAGGTCACTGATGGGAACCTGAAAATGTGGCCTTGATGAACATTTGCCCTTTACATACTGGTAAAAATTATATTCACTATTCATTTATGAGAAAAATGAGACTTCTCTTTATAGACAGTGATTTGTACCTTTAAGACATGTTTTGACTACTTATCTAATACCTCTACCAAAAATTATTCTATTAAAAAAAAGAAATAAATTTCTAATTCCATTAATCCGGTTATTGCATAAAATTAGTATTTATTGCACTGAGAAGAATATTGTATTGCACGACTTTGGAAGTACAATTAATATTCTGCAAAAGTTTACATTTATCAAAATTTGGACCATTAATTAGAAGTCATATTGCACGTGAGTCATATAAATTACAATAAAGTATATATTGCATGTGAGTCATATAAATTACGATAATGTATATTACACATGAGTCATATAAATTACAATTATGTATGTTGTTCGTCAATATAAATTCCTGATTTTCAAAGTTTTAACATGAACAGGTACATGGTAATAAATCAGTGCACAAAGAAAAGGATATATATTATTATCAAAAGAATCACCAGATAAAAAATACCTTCTCCAAATAATCATTATATTCTTGATTTCGCTGTTTTTCAAGACTTTTCCTTAAAGGTATATACCTATACTGTCCGATTGGCAGACCGTAACGAGGCGTTTGATGACGGTAGTGCTGTTACAATAACAAATAAACAACCATTAATTCTGAATGGAAGTCAGTTGTCTCCCCTTTTATAAGACTAGGAAATCAAGGATACTGTCATTTTCAAAGGGAGATAAATATTTTTTCATTTTACAAGCATACATAATATTAAAGGTCTAATAATAGTCTGAGCACTGTGTCATTAATGTAGGGCAAATAAACATACATGTATATTACTTCATCACAGAATTTATAATTTCCTTGAAATTTTACAAAGAAATATTAAACAAAGGAATTCCTGCCATATTTTGGAGTACATAAGATGAATGGCAGACAGATTTCCAAGTAGAAGGATAATTTGGATAGAAAAACACATATACAAAGATAAAACCAATGTCAGAACAAATTATCAGATAAACTCTTATATCGACCAGGAGTGACACAAGGTACTACAGAAGAGACCACAGCCTGACATTGAAAATCCACGTTGTGGCTGGGGACAGGCACAAAAATATGACAGTGTTAAACCAATTGATGAGATCCCAACCCTCCCTCTTGATATTTACTATTTTCTTAATAATTTAAAGCTTTGATACACTGCAGACACCCAAACTGTTACTGTATATAGTTGAAATAAAAAATCCTTTAGTTTGGAAATAGTAATATTTTCAGCTTGTACACAAAATAATAAGAGAGTATAAGATAAAACACTCACATGGCAGGACATGTAATGGGTTAACTTTGTACAAAGTTAGAAACATAAAGACAGAAGAAATAGTGAACCACTCTGATATATTAAGATACAGAGAAAACAACATATGTACACACACATACAATTACACATCAGTCTTAACAACATATGTACACACACATACAATTACACATAAGTCTTATTGTCAAAATACACGAACACTTTAAATTATCAATTCAGAAAAACAGATGAGTTATCATGTTAATGAAATGATATCAGCTGATTAGTCATAAACATAATGTAAAAATTCAAACAATTAAATTTCTTTTTTTGCTATGAAGATAGACTTGCTGCAAGTCCCTTTTTTATAAGTAATCCCTTTTAATAAATCATTGCTGTGAAAGTCTTGTATGACCATTTATCTTTACTATCAACATGTTGAGAATTTTTCAGTGTAAGCCTTGAGTACAAGATGAAGTTTAGTGGTGTTGTCTCCCTTTATAATTCCAACACATTTTACCTAAATTTTAACTGAATGCATATGACTTGGATTTACTAAACTTTCATGCTTTAATTTAGATAAAGAAAAAAACAATGAAAAGTGGAATTCCATAATGTATTTTTCTAATTTCAAAAGTAATTAAATATATTTTTTAAATGATTAAGTATAATAATAGGGTAACTGTATTTAAGGATAGTTCTACATGAGTTGTAGATATATGTAAGTAAGTATACAGGTTCTTTACCTTTGATAAAAAGTTTTGATATTCTTCCCGTCTTTGTGAATTCAGTGACTGTCTTTTCTGTTCATAAGTATCAGAATTATAATAAGTTCCCTTGCTAACTCCGGGTTGTGGTGCCTGTCGCATTTCATCTAATTTCTGTCGTCTCATTTCATCTTTCCTCTGATTCTACAAATTAAAAAAAAACATTTTGATTTCATCAGTTAAGTAGTGATAAGATTCATCATTTTCTTTTTGCTTTCTTCATAGATGTAAACTTCATAAAATTAACCACATCATCACATCAACAAGGTAAATCATACTGGTTTGTGTGAATATCTCCAATAACATGTGATTTGCATCTGTTAAATATATGTATACTGGAGTTATCTCCCTCTGCAAGTTTGATAGGGTTATCTTTCTTTGCATATTTTTTCATGACTTACATCTGCTAAGTAATTTTGATAATCTTGTTGTCTTTCATCTCTGTTTGGTGGAGTTCGTCGTCTGTCATCAAAGAAGCCAGTTCTTATTTCTTCTTGAGGTCTCCTGTCATTCTGAAAACAAACCAGGTTACTGTGTATTTTAAACACCTTAAGCTATTATTAACTGCATACAAAAATAATTAGTGTCAGCCTCACTCTTCCGTACATTGAGTTTTTTCCATGTGACAGCCCATAAAACACAGCGGCATGTGATGCTTCCTTCTATGGGACAGTTTATCCAATGAAACGTCAGAATTATTAATAAATCACAGCTAAAACTATGAAATAAATGGCATTAATTTTAAAGCAATTTCAAAAATCATATTTACTTTTTCATTATAAATGGAAGAAATTGGTTCTTCCAATTCCACTAAAAATAAAAGATTTATAAAACACTTCACTAACAAAATGGCACCGCCAATGGAGAAAGAAGAAAATATATTTTCGGTAAACTATTAAACTGTCTAATAGATTATTCTGTCTGATCAATAAACATGCCCTTTTCTCCTGTTACTGTAAAGATTAATTATGACAAACAAGGTATCAATGAGTATAATAATATAATAAAAGAAAACTTAGAAAAGAAAAATTGGTTTTTAGCTTGAAATATTTGAAGAAAGAAAAAGAAAGTGAAAGAAAATTGTAGATATTATTTCTGTCAAGTGAACTAAAAAGCAATAAATTAGATCTATCATCTATTTCTTTTAACCAAAGCAAGCTATTATATAATTATTCCAAAGCAAGGTATTTATTCTTATTTATGCTATCATGTTATCATTAGTAAATATTATAAGCCTATGTTTGTTTGTACATGCAGGAATTATATCTAAAAAGTGCATATTATAAGTGTGATAGTTGTACATGCAGAAGTTACATCTAAAAAGTGCACATTATAAGCCTGATATTTATCTGTACATGCAGGAGTTTTATCTAAAAAGTGCACATTATAAGCCTGATATTTATCTGTACATGCAGAAGTTACATCTAAGAAGTGCACATTATAAGCCTGATAGCTATTTGTACATGCAGGAGTATTATCTAAGAAGTACACATTATAAGCCTGATAGCTATTTGTACATGCAGGAGTTTTATCTAAGAAGTACACATCGTAAGCTTGTACATGCAGGAGCTATATCTAAGAAGTACACATTATAAGCTTGTACATGCAGGATTTCTGTATAACAAGTAAAAAGCATGCAATGCATACCTCTCTGCTTTTATTTTGTGAATCAACTACATGTGATTTGTTAGATGTAGCTAGCTCATCTTCTACAGATTTTGGAGATGGTGCTTGTCGACCTTCATCCCAAAAGTTTGGAGTTTGTCTGCTTTGTTCCTATTACAGATGTATGATGAATATAAATTATGAAGTCAAACGGTTTATCCTACACCATTCTTTCCCTTCATGTTTTTCACCTACTTGCCCGAAGGCCATTTTTAGAGAAAAAAAAAATATTTATTCAAATAAATTCTTTCATAATTTTTACTTGTCCGAATCCAGCTTTACTTGTCCCAGGCTTCGGGCAAGTGTGTTAGTACGAAGACTGCTACACAGCAGTCTTAACTCATACTAAGCTTGTTTTTTATCACACAAAGAAGATTTAGACATATCAATGGTAGAAAATCAGAATTTGGTTTATAAATGTGACTTAATACTGACATTGGTAGTTTTATTGTTGGAGGACTTCAGTGTACATTGAGAAAACCACAGACTTGTTGCAAGTCACTAATAAACTCTATTCATATAATATTGTATAGAGTACACCTATCACTGCATAGATAGAGATATATCCAACTACCACATGATCATGGCCATTACAACTCTCTATGGAATATCAAAACAGGATGTTGTTAGATGAAAGTGTATCACCAAAGAAAACAAGGGCAACACAAAGCGTGGCGTATCCACTCGCCTAAAAAATTGACCTGGTGACCTTGACCTTTGACTTATGACCTTTAAATCAATAGGGTTCCAGATTCTCTTAAGGACTAAGTATGTACCAAGTTTGGTCAAAATCCATTGAAGGATGTTGATTCTATAGTGTTCACAAGGATGTTACGGAAGGACGGACGGACAGTAGTGTTGCTATATCCCTTCGCAACTTTGTTGGCGAGGGGATAAAAAATATCTAATTTTCACCTGTAATATGATTTTTACAAATTGTAAACCCTTTATGTCTAATTTTGACCACCTGTTAGCATCTAAAGTTGAAAAGTATAAGGACATCTTGAAAATAAAATCAGTCACATGGGATACAATATTAAATATTTACCATATGATTCTGACACATTCTGTCATCTTGAGGGGGCTGGCCTCTCTGTCTAATTGAATCTGGATGTGGAGGAGGTCGGCCCCGTGGAGATATTTGGTTTGGTGGTGCCTGAGTGGGTGATGATCTATTCAGTACAGGAATTTCTCCCTGCTGTTGAGCTCTATTGTACAATTGTTCATTTTGTTGCTATAGAAACAATTATATAAATATTTAATTCAATAAGAACACCTCAAAATAGACAAAATATGAGTTAGACAAACATTTATTAGTATTCACATCAAATTGTCATTGTTATATATATATATATAACTTTAGTTGATGAACATATTTCCTTCTTTGTAAAATCTCACAGAATATGTATAGGTTTTCAAAATTACTTATTCAGTGAAATTTGTAGACACAGATCCTATCAGTTTAATTCAATAAAGTTTATTGAAATATAACACATCAAGAAAAATTTGAAGATACCAAAGGGATGAGAAGAAGCAGTAAATTAAAGGGGAGATAATAAAATAAATTAAAGGGGAGATAATACAATGTGCAAAAGAAAAAGAACCAAAAATTAGCAAAGGTTCACAAAATAATAAGAAATCAGGTTTAAGGTTAGGGTTATGGTGTTTAACACTACTTTCAACAATATTTCAGGTTTAGAAGTATAAATACATAACCAGGGTACAAACTAATTGACATATTATATAATTCTTTCGTTTCAAATTTTGCCAAAGCAAGTTCTTATAAATTATCATACCTTTATATATTTTAAAAACATACAATTAATGATGATATTTTATGTGAGAAGGGAAAGTGATTCGTATATCAACTATAGAATAATATATATATATATAATTATATCACATGGTGTTAAACACAAAACTTGTGGTTTACAGAAAGGGAATTAAACACAAGAGAAAATCAATGATTGTTGCTCTTCATCTCACAGTGATGGTCTTCAATAATATTAAGAGAAATTCTCTATGAATGTTGTTCTTCATCTCGCAGTTACAGTACGGTCTTCAATAATAAGTGTACCCTACATTGTTAGGTGAATGTAAATAATACAATCAACCTGTAGTTTAGTAGTTCTCTATACTATTAACTGATGTATATAAAGTTTACTTCAACATTAATCCAGAAGATAAATAAATAACTGGTCTGACAAATTACTCTCATTAATTAAAGACACTTGAATATTTATTTTTTTTTTTTTGGTGAATCATCAAAAAAAATTTGTGCATTCAGGGAAAAAAATTGATTTCCCCCCACCCCCCATATTTTCATAATTTTTCCATTTTATTTTTCCTGTGTTTCTCTACTCATATTTTCCTATTCATGATAGCTAGCATATTTCCCCAGAAATAAATGCACCTTAAGTAGTTCATCACGATATTGAGATTTCTTTAGATCTTCCACTCGTTTTCTCTCTTGTTCTGTAGCAATATTTAGACCACCAGGGGGAGTTGGTGGAACACGCCGTCTGCTCTGCATATTTTCCTTTTCTCTCTGAGTAAAATTAAAATGTTAGATATTCACACAGTTAAGTAACACACAATATTATAGAAATTAGAATGACTCTATATATATTTCTGATTTTGGAATTTTTGAAATTCGCTATAAATTTATATATACAGTGGAACCTGTGCAATCCGACACCCGAGTTTTCCGACATCCTGTGACATCCGACAAAAATTTATGGTCCCAAAGTAGTTCTGTTAACATTAATAAAACTTGCGTATTCCGACATCCTGTACAATCCGACATATTTCCCTGGTCCCTTGGTGTGTCGGATTAGACAGGTTCCACTGTATTACTTTATTTACAATATTCCTGGAATATTTTTCCATTGAAACCTTTATTGTGGTCACCCATAAATTAAATTGTCTTGTACAAGATCTCTTTACCTCCTAGATTAGAAAGTGTAAATAAAAAGTAAAGATGTAATTCTCCAAGAATATTGTTAAGGTTGAAAAATGGCAAAAAATATAATTAAAATGGGAAGTAACTCTACCTTAAAAAAAAATATTTGGATTTTGATGAAATCTTTTGAGGTAGAGTTACTTCCCCTTTTCATTGCATTTCTTACCCTTTTTTCTACCCAAAACATTTTCTTAGAGAATTACACCTTCAATTTTTTTGACATAGCATATCAATGGTTTATTAACATCTTAAAGATAATATCGAAAAATAAGAAATAGGAATTGTTAATATAATAGCAGTTTTACATCACTGTCAAACCTTACATTCAATATTTCTTGTGCCATTAATTAACATTAAATGATTTCAGAATATCATTACAGACAGTTGAGTAACATTTCTCAGGCTGCACTTACTTTACTAGCGTCTCTTTATACTATACCTTCCTCGGGTACTTGGTCTTATAAATTCAATATGGAAATATTCACCAACTGACCAGTTTGATATAGGTTTGATAAAAAAAATTTAGCCAATACTTAATCTAGAAGGTAAAAATTTCTTGATCAAAGACAGTAGGTTATATTTACATGACAATATAGTAACAATGTTCTTTGATAACATTCAATGGAAATAGAAAAGTGAATGTTGTTGTTGCCGCTGGAACTGTCAACCATCACTGTTTAAGACTTCCATTTTTATACTTACTGTAATAAATTATCATATATGTTCCAAAATTACAGTCCCCCAATCTTGACAAAAGAAATTGTAATGTACAACAGAAAGCCCCCTTTTTAACTGGAACAAGAAAAGGGTTTTCACAATTCATACTATCATAATCTATTTCATGTTACTAGTAAGTTGAACATAAGTTGTAACCATCTATCAAACAAAATAATTCTACAGAAAAATGTCAATCATTTATGTGAAGATACACACATATTTTGTACTGTGAAAATAATATACTATTTATTATTTATTGCCAAAATCTTCAGATTGTAATTTTAGAATGTACAATTCAATAAATCCATTGCTTGTCATATTCAATATGAACATCCAGTAATTATTATAAAATGAATATTCATGAAGTATAACAATGAAGTAAACACATAATTTAGTTATAATGTTAGTAAGTGCTAGTTAGTTGACAGAAATATGATCATTTCACATTCAATAGATATAAGACTATCTACAATTGTCTATAGTATACATGTCTTTATATGTCCAAGCAGCTTTGTATTAAACATGCATTCAGTATTACAATAGTACACTTTAGTTACCAAATATCAACATTTACTGCTATTATCCCTAAAATCATATTATATGTACTCATATCTTATATTAGCAGTATTCCAGGATATATAGCTGAACATGCTCAACAAGTTATTTTTCTATTAAGAAGTCACCTGTCACCTGTCTTAATCAGACAGTTTAAGATCCTATGAAGCAATTTAGATAAAACATATTTCATGAATCTTTTTGAATTCATTCAGTTTTTTCCTTAACTTTAATTTCACTGCAGTGTTTGTTCCTTTACTAAAATGCTAAGCAATGAATCTTAAGCAACCAGTAGCAATCAGTGTTTTTTTTCAATTTCTTAATATACAATTTAAATGTATACATGTATTTTAAAACTAAATTTGAGTAGTCATTGACAAAGTCGTCAATTTGTGTGAAATCAATTATTTCTAGTTAATCAAATCTTCTGTTAAATAAAACTAATTAATATCACAATGTATTGATATTGAATTGTATCAAATCACATTTTTCTATATCCATATAAAATTGTTGATCTTCCGAAAAATTTGCTCTTCTCAGAGATATAGCATTTTTTTGTGTAAAACTTCATTTAATTATTTATCAATTACATTATTATGCATCTACTTTTCTTTTTACATCTTCTAATAAATTAAGACTCAAATGATACAATCCTCGTCATATACAGAGATGTTAATAACCAATTAATTTTACCCTTACCAACATCTATAGTTAGAATTCTACTACTACAAACCAGACACATTAAACACATACTAGAAACACCCACATGTCAGATAGAAAGTTAAACAATTCCATGAAAAAAGGGTATCTTCTGATTCCTAGAATTATGCCAATCCTGATAAAAAGGTAGCAAGTATAACATTGGATATTAGGGCAGTCAAATATTTAGAAAACACTGAAGTCTAAAGTAAGGCTCTAGAGAGGTTCTCATCTCAGAAAATTATAGCCAAAGCTTTAAAATATAATTAAAAGATCAAAATTGAAACTCTGTAGGGCTGATATTTTGAAACTCTGTAAGGCTGATATTTTGAAATTCTGCAGGGCTGATATTTTGAAGAAAAAAATACAGTTTGACAAATACAGTAGTCCCTCTCTTATAAGGCCATTCCTTCCACAAAGGCCAATCCACTCAGGCTAGATTTCAGATGCATTGGTTTAGTGAAATACTACTAATTAGTCCCTGTCATGAGAGGCCACCCCTCTTATAAGGCCAAGTTTTCATTGCAGAAATAGTGGCTTTATAAGATGGGGACTACTGTATAGTTAGCCATTCATCCCAGTTAGTTATAAAAAGAACAAATATCTCGCCGCAAAAAAAAATATAATGTAAAAATTATAATCAAAAATAGGGGGATTATGGTGTTTATATATTTATAATATATATAATATTTATGCAATATTTCAGTTATATTGTGGCAGTTCATAAAAAATAAATCTTACTATCTAGCAATTCCTAAAATTAATGATTATCTATAAATAAGTGGAGCACCCCTCTACAGCCCTATATTATAATATTTTTCATGCTTGACTAAACTTTCTAGAATTATAGCAGTATTACTAAGGACACCTAATTATGGATTCATGCATCAGATACCTGGTATGTGAGCAGGTCACTAAAATTTCTTGGACTTGGAGAGCCAACAAGAGGCCGCTCCTCGTTTAAATTTCCAAGATATTCAGGGGAGGCATCCAGTTGAAATTCTTTTGCTCGAAATACCAACTGATCTTGTCTTTGCTACAGTGTTAATAAATATAAGGATAAAAAGGGAGCATAACTCAAAAATGAAAACAAAAGTAAACTTTCTTTATAAATATTAAAATATGGTTACAAAGAATCAAGTGAAGAAATAACAAAATGATATTTAGTAAGATTTCATGAAAAATTACTAGGACTTGTTATTAAAAGATGAACATAAATTCTCCGTTTGAACATTTGGAAAATAAGAGTAGTTAGAAGTAAATTAGTTATGGTTGTAACATATAATGAGGAATACCTTCATTAAAGACTCTTTGTATTCATTTTTCAATTGCTGCTGAAGTTTCTTCCGTTGAATGTCATACTGCCCTATAGGTAGACCACCAGGTGGCGTGTATCTATGACGATGTCTGATACGAGAGCTTTCTTCTGATTGTTTCTTTTTCTGTCAGGAAATTTCTTACACATTAGATTAATGTTGAAGTATATAAACTTTATGTAATCTTTTTCTTTGTAATTATTTCCTTTTTAAATTTGCTTGTTTTCTGTTTTGTTACATTAATAAATATATTTATATAAATATATATGAAATCAACCTTTCAGTTCAAATAGTACACTGTTTAAAGGTCATCTTGACACGGGTTGATACGTTCATACCTTGGCATACTTGTCATCAAGTTTAATAGGTAAAGTTGTCCATTCTGGACACCCGTCTTTTACAAACAACTGTTGGGTAGACTGGTATTTGACTTAGATAGGTGCTACAGTTAGATATATTTTTTCTAATTTTAAAGGAGAGGGACAGTTTAGTTAATTGAGTGGCAGAATCTAAAATATAACATTAGCTCCTATATTCAGTGCAATAAGGATACAAGCTTTATTTATATAACTGGCCAACAACATCATAAAACTTTTACCTAACATTATAATTAAGCAGTATATATAGGTCTAATATATAGTTTTATGCTTCTTCCTGACTACACTAGCATAAAAATATAAAGTAAAATACAGTCAAACCTCTATTATGAAGTCACCTTTGGGACAAAGAAAAAGTGGCTTTTTAAGACAGGTAACCTCTTAAAAGAGGTTCACTTCAAATGAAATCTTCTATGAAAGGACAACAAAAATGTGACCTTTTAATACAGGTGACTGCTTAACAGAGGTGTCTGCATGGGCAAGTTTGACTGTATACAGTACAATGATCTACCCATCAAACCATAATGATAACAAAAGCTATGACAGTAATAATAATAATGTACTAGCCTAATCTACTGAATGCATGAATAACACAAAATAATGGCTGCTAGACATGAAAAATAGTACAAATAACACAGTCATATCTGGCTGCAAAACATAGACAATAAAACAGTCAGATCTAGCTGCAACACATGGACAATAAAACAGTCTGATCTGGCTGTTATACATGAAAAACAATACAGTCAGATATAGCTGTTAAACATGGAAAACAATATACAGTCAGATCTGGCTGCAGAACATGGGCAATAAAACTGGTCAGGGCCGACCTTAAGAGGTGCGGGATCCCATCTTGTTCTCTGTAAAACCTGCAGCCGAAAGTAGACAACCCCAGCACTGAGCCCTTAAGCGTTCCCAATTGAGAGCAATTGGTCCAATTGGCTTAAAGATGGCTCTGGGTCTGGCTGCAGAACATGTACCATAATGCACAGTCAGATCTGACTGTTTAAACTATACACTAGTATACTTTTGAAATGAAACTATAAATAGAGGAGAAAACAAATAACATCTTTTTGAAATTTTAAAATGTACACCCTGATATATTAAATAAACTAACCAGGACAAAAATAGACTTCTAAGTAAAAGTTACATGAAGGAATAGGTCAAATGAGCAAAGTTCAAAATATAGGATGTGACCTTGATCTTTTACCTTGTGACCTTTATAAAAGTCAAGAGAGTATATATACTGAAGGCTTTTTTTGTTTGTTGCTTTTTTCTGCCACCATATAGCTGAAATAGTGTTGAAAGTGGCAATACACACCATGACCCTACCCCCTCTGCTTTTTTTTACACAGCTTAAGATTTATAAGTTTTAATGATTTACATGTTACATTAATTATTAAAATTAAAAGAGAGATAACTCTAACAGGAAGAATACACATGTTCTTGTAGTTTATTAATAGGGGATCACAACATGCACTCAGATAAAATAGCAAAGGAAGGAACAAAACTTTCTCTTCAGTTTATCATATCAGAGTCACAGAAGGTATTCAAAGAATAAACATAATTAGTACCATAAATTGTAATTAAAACAAAACAAAAACAACCACTACCATACAATATGTAAATGAGACACCTAAACTTAAAACTGATATTGATTTTAAAAAATCAGAAAATCTACTTTCCTTTACAGTAATATTGTAAATTGAAGATTGTATATATATGAAATCATCTTTGTACTAAAAAATATTTTAGCTTGTCATACATGGTCATAAGTAAATCAAAATGATTTAATCTGTAAATTGATTAAGAAACATCAAGGGGTAAAGTACAAGATTCAAAACATAGAGAGGCAAATTGTGCAACCTTAAAAAAAACATAATACTTTTTCCCTCAGACAAAGTGAAAACAATTGTCACACTGATATACCTTCAAACAAAGTTATAATACCTTTTTTTCAAGATATTCATTATATTCATTGTTACGTTCCTGAGACAGCATTTTCCTTCTTTCTTCAACCTGCCTATATTCCATATTAGGATGGTCCTTTACCATAAAATACAGACAGTTTAAATTCTAACCTCTAACCTCTATCCTCTAACCCTTATTCTGTATATAATGTATCCCATATTAGAATGGTTGATTCTTTACCACAAATACATAGTAAAAATCCTAACCGCTAACCCTAACCCCTAGCCCTGTTCACATCCCACATCAGGATGATCCTTTACCACAAATATATAGTAAAAATCCAATCCTCTAATCCTAACCCCTAGCCCTGTTCACATCCCACATCAGGATGATCCTTTACTACAAATATATAGTAAAAATCCAATCCTCTAATCCTAACCCCTAGCCCTGTTCACATCCCATATCAGGATTATCCTTTACCACAAATATATAGTAAAAATCCAATCCTCTAATCCTAACCCCTAGCCCTGTTCACATCCCATATCAGGATTATCCTTTACCACAAATA
>MJUT01002315.1:6358-18498 GCA_002080005.1 Gigantidas platifrons | reverse complement strand
GAGAGAGAGAGAGAGAGAGAGAGAGAGAGAAAAAAATCACTTTTAATTGAAATTATAGACACATTTATTCTACCAAGTGAGCATATTAAATGTTACAATGTAAATTCCTGTTTATGTTTTAGTTGGTTTTGTTTCTAATTTAGGCCATGTTGTTTTATTTTAGATATCTTGGTTAGCATCAATGTTTAAGCTGTTTACATTTAGATTATGGTGCATGTGTTAAATTTGTTGACAATTTCACAGTATTTGATTAAATAATTTGTATATTTGCGAAACCTTAATGGATTTTTGCTGATTTGGCTGTTTTTGAATTTTAGATTTCAATCTATTTTTGATTTAACTCTGATTTTAATTACATGTTGTTAATTTCAGGTCCCTGATTGCCTTGTCATTGATTTTAGCCATGTTGTTATTTAAGCCTGCACCACTGTATATTCTGGATGAGGTAGACGCTGCTCTAGATATCTCTCAC
This sequence comes from Gigantidas platifrons, assembly GCA_002080005.1. Taxonomy (NCBI): domain Eukaryota; kingdom Metazoa; phylum Mollusca; class Bivalvia; order Mytilida; family Modiolidae; genus Gigantidas; species Gigantidas platifrons. Next base: position 18,026 of record MJUT01002315.1, on the reverse strand, counting down.
ACACAGAACATAGGACAGATGATTAAATCTCATTTCAAACACTCGCAGGTATAATTCTAAAAGAAACATGGCTGCAAATACAATGTAGTAAAGTAAAGTAATCTGTTATGGAAATAATTTACAAATACTAATAAGATATTGCACATAAAAGGGTAGTTTAGTAGGGTATTTTTCTATACACACACATATGTCATTTAAACAGTAATCCAAACAAACTGTTATCTGTCTAAGAGATCATCTCAAACGTTCTCACCACATTTATAGGAAAAATTAATTTAGTCTAGAAAATAACAACTCACTCACCTACCTAGTCAGGCTAGTGAAAGGAAAATTGTGATTTTTTTCTCTAGATATTTTTCCAACCCTATTGGATAAAAATTTAAAAAAAACACCAGTTTCATAAACCAGTTTTATCTTGAAATTGGCATTATTATATTTTTCATGGACAAAACAAAATTATATCACTTTCTGATAAATTGTGTATTCATTATCGGAAGATGAGAAGGTAAATAAATGACTAATTTGAAGTTAGAACACTTTAAATAATGAACTATTTATTAGGCAAAAATATACACATTCTTATACATATTGGTCAGTCAAAAGACTATATATGTACATATCCAGTAGTGTTTTTCTATCGGAAAACAGTCTGTATTACAGAAACTTTACCATCATGTTCAGTTACTTTTAAACTGTCAACACAAAATACATAATTAAAAGTTTAAAATATTATTGGTGTATTTATTTGAAGCTATTAATGTTAAAACAAACAAGATTACTGAGATATTACAGAATTGGTGGGATACAAAAAAGGGTAGAAATTCACCCACACACAATGTAAAATGAAATTTGTCTAGAAATGTGAGAACTTTTGAGAATATCACTTATAAAACATTCTTTATTGCATGATACACTTTGTAAATTGGGCAGCAATAAAAAAAAAATGTTTTCTCTCATCCATACTCAAACTTTTTAAGAGTAGACCAGGCTGGCTGTTACACATATATCTGCTGGGTGCCAGACAATGTGCTAGAATACAGATCTGATCTTTTTAAATGTACTTAACATATACAGAAGTCACATAATGTACATATATTGCACACCTACATATATATAGTTTTCTCAATGTGACAAGTAAAATGCAGTCAGTGGTGTGGAGTGACGCAGGTCCAGATCTGACTTTAAGCTTGTTTATTCTACATATCTGAATTTATATTATCAATATAAGTCAATACTTATGCAAGGTATCATGGGAATTTGGTTTTGCCATTTGAGTAACAATAGATTGATACTGTCCATAGAATGTTGATGAAACTGAAAACAAAGAAGATGGACATTGGTATCTAAACAATTTCCTTAAGAAATGTACATTAACTAGAAATTGTTGCTTACTCGATCTACATTTCATTCTAGTTTAAATGGAGGAAACAAAAATTATACTAGAGTGGGCATATGCTATAAATAATTGAACAAGTAACAAGAAAATTAGGTAAATGTACAAAAATGTTACTGCTTTTATGAAAACAAATGACAACTTGCATTCAGTTCATTGTGGTTTGAGCTGCTGTAAACAAATACCATTTTATTTTCAGTTCATTGTGGTATCTTTGAGAGATGGGATGTTTCAAAATGCCAACGTCTTATTCAAGACACGATTTATTGATGGTGTTTCTACGATAGCTCGATATGTTTTGCCATCGTCATCAAGACAAAATACCTAACAACTAAATATTTCAATATGCCTTGATCATATTGAAGACATGATTTATTGATGGTATTTCTATGGTTACCGTAATGTTTCGTCCTCTGTCAACAAGACGTTGCCTAACATCTATACGTTTTCCTTTGATATTTTATTTTCAGTTCATTGTTGTCTCCTTAAAAGATGGAATGTTCAATAATGCCAATGTCTTGTACAAAACAAGATTTGTTGACGGCGTTTCCACGGTAACCAGATATGTCCAGCATCACAAATCTACGTCATCTACGTCCTCCGCCAACAAAGAAAATGAGGCGACCAATGCAAAGAAGAAACAAACAGCCAAGAGAGCCAGATTAGGAGATCTTCAGACATAGTGTAACAAGATAGGAATAAACATTTTGAAGACACATAGTGTCACATGATAGAAATAAACATTGTGAAGACACATGGTGTATCAAGATAGGAATAAACATTGTGAAGACACAGATTAATGAGCTGGGAATAAACATTTTGAAGACACATAGAATAGCAAGATAGGAATACACATGGTGAAGACACAGAATAACAAGATAGGAATACACATGGTGAAGACACAGAATAACAAGATAGGAATAAAAAAAACACTGAAGTCTTTTGTACATACCTTGTATCTATTTTCTTGTACATTATTTCTAACTCCAGTCTTGGGAGTTAATTTAGAATTCTTCTGGATGAAAATAGTTTTCCAATAAGCAAGATAATTCAAAAGCAAATGATAAAATTTGTACTACTGTCAGGAAACTCATTTAGAGGCTATGTGTATTGTATGTAATGTCACAAACCTGGACTTGTTTCTAGAGGCAATTTAAATGACAATATTAATTGGTTCTCACGGTGGCCGTCGTGATCATATGGTAGTTGGATTTATAACTACCTGTGCATTCAGTGCCTATCACCACGAAAGTTGAGAGTTTGAACCCCGTTCATGGCGAGGTGTACATGATGCAACATTATGTGATAAAGTTTGTCTGACTTGCGACAGGACAATGGTTTCCTCCACCAATAAAACTTACCGCCACGATAAAGCTGAAATATTGTTGAAAGTGGCGTTAACACTAGACTCACGTTTGACTGCATTACCATTTTAGGACTGCATTACCAGTTATATTGGCATGTCAATCCAAAAAACAAAAAAAATACTGATACCAAAGGGACATAACTCTTACTGACTTGAAAAAAATGGTGCCAATATTTGGAAAACTACTCAATTTAAATAGAAATATGCAACAAATTCTGAAGGGATCTCTTTGATATATGATGTTTCATTAATGAGTATTTTCTGCTGGTACATTCCATCATGTTACAGAGATTGTTGACATGACAATTGTGCAGAAGTTATCAAATCAAGTTGAAGTTCATTTTCGCTCTTGATTCTTTACTTTACTTATGTACTAGAATCCTGAATAAAATAAATCTTGTATCAAATCACAAAAAAGACCTCTAGCATCATTTTTTTTCTTCAATAAAAAGGGATAAATTGCGAACTGCCTGCATTTTTTTATTTTTTTTCAGAAAAAGTGGTCTGAGAGCAAGTATTTAATTTTGTCTGGCCTTACAAACTTGTCTAGGAAGAAATCAATTTTGTTGTTTATCATGTTTCCCTTGTAATACAATAGGGTGTACATTTTTGTAATACAATATGATGTACATAATAATGACTTTTTTTGTTTAATTTCTGATTAGAGATTAATCGGCCCTGATTTAGCAGCTATATATTGTATCTGTATGTTATATTTTGGTGCTGTTGGTAGGAATTAACTACCAATTATTGATGCCAGAATAATAAGATGAGTAGTGGGTAATAACTAGTATCTTTGTATTCAAAGTTATTGTGTTACAGTATATAATACACCTTTGTAAAATAGTAATAATAACATCATATATACATCTGTAGGTAATATAAGAGAAATAAAGGAAAATCAATCACTTTTGTGTTGAATCTATATAAGGACAGAGGAACAGGGTTCTATTGGACAGAAGTCAGGAATATCCATTAGTGGGAAAGGGTATGGATGTAAATGAACAGGAGAATTTATCTAATTTTACACTTGGACACAGATTGAAGTAAAGGAACTGCTATTATTCTACATTTCGGTCACAGTAGGGTAAATAATGATCATAACTCAGTATGTATAAATAAATACAAGAGTCAGTATTACTCACCTGAGTATAAATGTTCCATTCATTACAGTATTTCATGTATGTATTAATTTTAGTCCTGGGGTAATAGACGTTTCCAGATTAAAACAATGTTTTTACAGGGCAATATAAGGCTTAGGTTCAAGTATTTAAGTAGTTAAGAATAGGTTATTCAATACCTGGTCATAGTATATGAAAAAGAATGCCTCGAGGCGAAGCCGAGATGCATTCTTTTTCATATACTATTACCAGGTATTGTATAATCAATTTAGCCCATTTTTCGAGTGTCATGATTACCAATTACTAATTTAGGCAGTCTAAACCAGATTAGTTTGAATGAGTATCAGCTCAAAAGCATTTCCTTCAATTACAACATATGTACTGTATAAGATGCCTGTGTTTTAACAAAAAGGTATGTAGCCAAGTTTTATAATGTTTGATAATAACATTAAGATATGTAAATTATTAAAGTAACCATGATAACATTAAATATTGATTAAGTAATTAAGATTTTTTTCTAATAAAAATAAATAAATAAAAAATACAATTTTTTCTATCATATTCAATTATTGACCCTGAATTTTGTGAGTTTCAACTTCTTTCCTAATAAAAAAATAGTGTTATTGAAGTTATTAATTATATAAAATTCAGTTAAATTAATTTCATTTTTTTTTTGCCTTTTTTTATCATCTGTCAGCATCACAGGGAATTGTTATGTTAGATGAAACTTTATAAACGGTCGGGGATTCTAACATTTACATATATAAGTGGTTATCAATGGTAACTACTTCCTGTAATCGGAATATTGTGAATGTCCATCACCACCCACCCGCCCCTCCTCCCAAACACGCACATAGTTTGGAAATTATCTCCCTTATGACAATAAAATCTAAGGTTTATTGTTGAAACTTTTGTTTTATTTTAGTTATTGTTATCGACTTGCTGATGTTTTTACAATATATCTCAGGTGGATGAATTAATTAACTTGGATTGTTTGGGTAAATTAGTGACTACATTCCCTATGCACAGTCTCCGGATTTTCCCTACTCAACCCTGATCTGTATAGCAAAACTTACACTACTGGAAAATAAAGTTTGAAATTTTGGCTCAACTAAACAGAGATACAAACATGTATGACAGTAAGTAAAGAATAAGGGATTAGTACAACTGTTATGTATGTTTAACATATGAATGAAAGGGAAGGGGGGGGGAGTTCATAATCTTTTTACAACATAGCAAAATTTGCAGCATTTACTGATATATATCTATATATTTCCTCAAGGGGTTTTCCTTACTCCACCTTTACCATGTTTACAAACACATTCACCTAATTAAATCAACACAAATAAGCACTGATGCCTACAGGCATTAAAAACTGGTATATGAAAAATATTCAATAACACAAGACAAAGAAAGTATGGGCTAATGAAAAATATTCTGTTAAGTGGTCCGAACGTTTTAGTGAGTAATTGATGTTTAACGCCAACTCTTGACAGCAATTTTTCAGCTATTTCTGTGAGAACAAGTTAATTTTCAACGAGATGATGATGATGATGAGGTCCACTTTGTACTATGCCAACACGTTTAGTTGTATTTTTATAGTGTTAGCTCACTGAAACAAGTCTGTGGATAGACATGTCCCCCCACTCGGACACATTATTCTGATTCCGAGCCAACCCATTTTTGCTCTCTCCTTAATGATGTGTATTTAGCGGAGAAGCAACAAATACCAATTTTGTAGTCTGGATTGACCTGATCGGGACTCTTAACACACTTTACAATGGAAATCCAATATACTTCAATGACAGGTTGAGAAACATTGTCAATTTCAGTGATTTCTACACATAAAACATTGGTCATCTTGGATTTCCTATTGAGTCCTATGTTCAATAAAATATTACTTTTTGAAGGTTCAGTGACTTGAAAGATGGTTTTTTTTTTAAAACAAAATTACGGATTTCATATAATTGATCATATATGTTAGATTTTTCATTATAATATAGTTACAATATAAATTTCCAGTCATTCCAGGTTAATATGAAGGTACTAAAGGTGTTTTGTTTTTTTTTCTGTTGACAGTGCTTGTTTTCTTTGACTGACATTTTACACATATCAGCCATGATATGTAGACATCCCTTCATAATCAAATTTGTTGTGTTTAATACAGGAGAACTTTTTCTTTTAATAAAATACCATGTACCAGTCATTATATGATAATGTATATAGATGCTTTCATAATCAAATCTGTTGTAGCTTAATACTGAAAACTTTCCATAAAAATATTCGTTTTATTGTACAATAATAAAAAGATATGATAACATATCCTGTTTACATACATTTACAACCTCATCCATCTCGTCAGTTTCATTATGTATATACAATGCCAATAATCATAGTTTTCCATGTCAACTTGACATGCTACATGGTATATAGTAGTAATTCCTTTCAAGTCTTTAAATCATTTGAGTAACTTATCCCCCATCCATCATAAAAACATTTGACATATTATTTTCAGTTCAGTACATAATTTCCAATCATTTGAGTAACTCATCGTCCATCCATCATAAAAACATTTGACATATTATTTTCAGTTCAGTACATAATTTCCATCTAAGTCTACATTGTTATTTGTTTGGGAATATATATTATTAGATTGCTGTGATAAACATCCTTTAAATGAGTTCAATCTCACATCGATTTCTCCTTCTTCTAGCTGGAAAAAAAAAATGAATACGAATTGATTCTCAAATACACACATCAACATTTTAAACAAATTCTTTATGTGTCTTGGGATTAACTTTTTCATATACCAAGTCTGCTTGAAATACATGTTTTGCAACCTACCACAGAAAACAAAATAAGACTTACCAGTAGTCAATTAGTAAATATTATAAGTCATATATTAGTATTCTAAAATCTATTTACCGATGATTTGTAGATTTTCCCTTTGGTCTTTACATATGATAATATCTATTTTCATAACTAGCATAATATTAACATAATACCACTGTTATCTAATGTGACGTTATGATGTCATACTACCAAGTCCTTGATAAACATATTATATTTAATTATTTTTATTGGGTGTGCTCGTTTGGTTTTGGTGATGTACATTTCATCGTGAGGTTATGTCACGTGACTATAGATTTGGTATTTAAGCTAGTGACGTGGATTTTGAGCCATCGAGGACTCGCTATAGCTGTTTGTAAAACAGATTAACACAGTCTTTGGTTAAGGATATTGGCTTGAACTTGCATTGTATGCTGTATCGTATTTTTCTGGTTTATCACTGTATTGTATTATTAAAGGTTATAGGGTGTGCCATTCCTAATTATGACTCACTTGTCTTTGTGCCCATATAATTTAATTGTTTTATATTCGGACGAACGTAGTGAGGGAGAATATAACATTGATATGTTTTGCTCGAAATGGACTTAACCTATCGTATCTGACATCTCAGTCTTTGTCTTCGATGTGGTATTGCTCTGAGACATCCATTCTCACAAAACAAATCAAAGATTATAGTTTACTTATAACTGAGTGTTATGCTTAGTTACAAAAAAGGGTGCACTCGACTCGCAGCCATAAGTGATAAAGTTTACCAGTTACTTGCCCAGGGTCTGTGGTTCTCTCCGGGTACTCCGGCTTCCTCCACCACTAAAACTGGTCACCATGATATAGCTGAAATATTGCCGAAAGTGGCATTAAACACCAAAATTCATTTTGTTATGCTTAGTATATCACTTGACTGAGTACCAAAGGAAGGTTATTCCAGAAAACATGTCGTGCATACTAAATACGATATCAAAATAGTGTGGGGTAGGTGGAAAATTCTAGATCTAATTTATATCACAACATAACAGAAAGGAGGGAAAAATTAAAGATGTACATTATAATAATATAATTAGATTGAATCCATTCTAAATGTTATGATTGAAACAAAATTCACTTATTTTTTATATTACATAAATATGAAATAATTACCGGATCGTTTTTATACAGTTCCTCGTAACAGAACTTAGACATACATTCTCTTACACACATAAGTTGATCTACACCCTGATGGGCCAAACAATCTGGTCTACCTTCACATGGAGGTTTGGCATTTCTGAATTTTTTATCCTACAAAGAAAAAACCCATCAAATTCAGACTTAAAAATAAAATTAAAGAAATTTGAATGTCATATCCATTATGTTGGTGGTTTATGGTGTTTAATGCCACTTTCAACAATATTTCAGCTATATCGTCATTCGTGGTGGACTGGAGGAAACCAGAGTACAAAGAGAAAAGACCTGCCATAAGTCATTGACAAAGTTTAAAGCATAATGTTGTATCAAGCAAATCTCGTCTGAACTGGATTCAAGCTCACAACGATTGCACATGTAGTTGTAAATCCAACTACCATACGATCATGACTACGACGGCCCCCTGATCTATTATGACACTCTTCTTGAAAACTTAAAGAGCCAAACAAATTCTGAGGATATACTACACATTCACAAAGAACTAATTCATCTAATTTTATTTGAGAAAAAAAAATACTACATATAAAAGAAAGCAGAAAAGACTCTTTTGGCACCCTCATGAAGTCTCTTATTTCTGTGGTGGCAGCCATGCTGGTTTTCGACTGGAACAAAAAATATAAATTTTGTAGAGGAAAATCCAATGAACATTTTTACCTTGTGTGCTTTCAATTGGCCAAGTGATTTTGTAAAAGAAGATTGGAATGTAACAGTTTACAGATGACGATGGTGGCAATCTAATTGAAATTAAGTCTCACTTGTTCCTCCCCCTTTTCTCTGTTGCTGTAATACAGGAAAAGGGGGAATCCGGTGTGGAGATCTAATTTTATTATGTTTAATTAGATTGACGATGACTGATGCACAGTAATATATATAGCTCATGACTCTCTGATTCAGGCTAGCTAAAATATTTCATTCTGCATTAAAGAAATAATATTTATAAAAAAGCATTGATACTTTGAATGTTATAGGACACTGATACATACATCTCTTTTCTTCTTGTATGTGTAACGCTTGAATTGGTATTGTGTATTTTGACAATAAACCATTAACTCTATCATGATCATACACAGGATGACACCACAGGTAATCTTTACATAACAATTCATCTAAAATTAAATATATAAATATAAATTACAACAAACCCAAATCATCAATCAATCAATCAAGTTTTATTTAACTGTAAATGGACTGACCTGACATTCAAGTAAAAGTTATGTTTCCCAAAATGAATCGGGTTACTTTCTTGTCAACTTTGTCACACAAAGCATCAAACACACAACCCAAGTTCACTGTATAGGAATATGAAGACCAATTGTTTTCATTAACAGCTCATCACACTTGGGGACGAGTGTCTACTAGCAGGGGCAGATCCAGGATTTCAAGTTAGGGGGGGGGGGGTGCATTTAAAATAATGGTGCCGAGCAGAGCGAGGCGCGAACATTTTTGGGGTATTTCGTGTGAAAAATCACGATTTTACGCAAAAAAATCATATATTTTCCCATTTAAGGGTGGGCGCGCGCCGGGTGCGCCCCTGACTAGTACTCTTCTACTTCTACAATATAAGAGGCCGCCTTCAACTAACTGAAGATTCCACCAATTACGTTGGGTACTGCGCTTTGCACTAAAGAAATTACAAATTTACTTTTGAAAATGAAATTTAATGAGTTTTTTTTTTACTTTTGATTTTAAGATAAAACTATATACAAGAGATTTGATGAACTAGTGATTAAAGAGTGACACAGCTGATTTGAATGACTCAACTGAGTCACTCTTCACAGTGTTCAGGGGGAGACTGTTCCAGTTTCGTATAGTTCGCGGAAAGAATAATTGCTGTAATTGTGTTGGTGGTATTTGGTATGAGAGTGAGTGCATGTTCCAGGAGTCTTAATGGTGGTATCAGTACATCTGTTTTTGGGATAGCTACTAGTTCATGCGAGATCTTGTATAACATGACTAGTCATGCATCTGTTCTTCGATCTGCTAGGCTTCGCCAATTTAGATGTTCTAACATGTTACTAACGCTAGAGGTGTTATCATAGCAGTTAGTAACATACCCAGCACCCTGTACCTGTTCAAGTTGAGTTATGTTTTCTTTGGTGTATGGGTCCCATACAGAACAGGCATATTCAAGTGATGGTCGAACTAGAGATTTGTATCCCTGTTCTTTGACTGTAGTGGAACTGATGTTATTGTTTCTACGGAGGAAACGAAGTGTCTTGTTTGCCTTTGTTGTTATGCTGTTTATATGGCTATCCCATTTAAGATCCAATTGTATAGTGACACCCAGATATTTGGCTTTATCTGCATGTTCAAGTTGGTGTCCATGTAGGGTGTATGAATATTTTATTGGTGTTTTATTTCGTGTGATAGATAGCACGTTACATGTGTCAGGGTGGAAGGCCATTTTCCATGTTTGTTCCCATAGGCTGAGTTTATTCAGGTCATTTTGAAGGGTGGTACAATCTGTTTTTATTGTCAGGTAAGCAATCGTGTATTCTGCAAATAAACGGACAGTTGATGTTATACCATCAGGGATGTCGTTGATGTAAAATAGGAACAGACTTGGTCCCATAACTGATCATTATGGCACACCAGACATTACAGGGATGTAGTCTGGTGTCTCTCCTTCCAGTAAAATAGCCTGTGTGCGATTCGATAACAAATTATGTACAGTATCCATGTATTTGTTTTACCCTGTATCCCGTAATAATTTAATTTGTGTGTAAGAAGATTGTGGATGACCTTGTCAAAAGCTTTAGAGAAGTCCATAATTAAAACATCTGTTTGAAGTGAATTTTCCATATTTTTTGTAACATCATCAATGAATTCTAAAAGTTGTGTTTCACATGATGTTTTTTCGAAAACCGTGTTGAAGGGGATACAGGATATTGACAATTGTGGTTGTCTGCATGGGTCATGATTGCACTAACTACAACATGTTCCAGGATTTTACAGCATATACATGTACATGTAAGTGATATAGGTCTATAGTTTTCGTGAGAATACTTGGACCCTTTCTTGTAAATGGGTGAGACATGTGTAGTGCGCCAGTCAGTAGGGACAACTCCAGTTTCTTAAGATTTATTGAAGATGAGGCATAATATCAGTGAGATATTAGGTGTACCGGTAAGTTATTTTTAAATTTTTTTAAGTTCATCTGGACCTGCTGCTTTTGATGAATCAAGGTTTGATAGTAATTTTGAAATGGGGTCATTCCAAATTGTCTACAGGTAAATTTTGGCTAATTAGATATTTTTTTCCCAAAATGTCTACTCCCTGATTAAAAGTTATTCCCAAAATGTCTACAGGTAATTTTCTTATGTTACATTTGTACTTAAAATATTTCATGAGTTGCTGTATTAAGTATCATGATACACAGGCACTCGTATTCCGGNGACCCCCCCCCCCCCTTGTTTCCTCATTTGGTCCCTCCCGCGATTATGGTATGGATCTTTGTCTGGAAGTACATCTTAGAGCCATATATCCATATTTTACAACATTTAGTGTTACAACTTTCTCGTTCTACTAACTTTTGTTTCTAGGTCCAGCTGCCGTTTTACTAAATAAACCTAAAGGTAAGAAACAATCGTCAAAATACGAAGAGGGAATCCTCGCTTCGACTCGATATTTTACAACAACGCGCCAGTTTTCAAAAGGATCTTCGCTTGTTCTCGTCTCAAATATGATTACCCTTCATTCCTATCTAGTTGATACGTACGAACAACACATATTTATTGATGAAATTCAAGTTTATTCTCGACG